>JAYEPQ010000016.1:12901782-12989282 GCA_036321105.1 Dracaena cambodiana
GCGGAGTAAAGCATGTTCTATTAATAATATAAATAACCATTCAAAATCTAAGTATACACCATATCTAAAAAGTCTGGTATATCAAAAGCTAAGAAACAACTATACAATCAAAGTATAAACTATCAAAGTCTCAAAAATTATATATAATGCCAAACAAGATAGTTAGGGAATCAAAATTCAAATATTATATAAAAATAATTAAGTATAGAAAAATAATAACTCATACTAGATCATCATCAAGGGTTTGTTACCCCATCCAGAACCAATGAGAAATTTAGCCACTCATATTCTTTATAACTATCAAATAATAAGAAGGAATCTTTTATTAAATAATTATGAGAGAGTACAAAAACTGGAGATCTTAAAACTCATTAAAACCCTAAAAGTCTCTCTTTTAATTCTCTACTCGCTCTCTTCTTTGATTTCTGAAGTACAATGTGTATTTATAGACCCCACATAAAGTTTAATTATATATACAAGTGTTCAATTTAATAGGAATTTGTATCCATATTTCTGACCGGCGGGCTGTCAATAGTGGTTTTGATAGCTGCTTTGACAACTTGCCTTGGGTAGCAATTACAGTGCTAAATATTAGTTGGCTTTCAAAAGTGCTGCAAGCATCTATCGACAAGCAAGCCGGGAAATTTGCTACCGAGCTTCTGCTGTATATGTTTATGCTTTTCATTCGATTTTTTTATTTAAAATCATGTAAAAAGGTCATAAAACACTTGAAAAATATCAAACTAGAGGTTCAAAGTAATTTGCATAATAAATTATTAATTTATCATATTAATCATCAAAATTGGATTACAAGTGCAAAATATAGATAAATAATACACTTTTCATTCATAATCACACTTCCCAACTTGAATTTTGCTAGTCCCTTGGCAAAATTATCAAATTAAGAAAATAAATATCCCTAACTAACTTAGCACATACAACAAGTTTTTAAATCCCTAGATTAATCTAGAGGAGGAGTATTGTCTCATGAGGATTTCTAGCAATATTAACTATAAACATCAAGAAAAATAGGTGCAAGGAAAGAAATAAAATGAAAAAAAAATATTAACTGTAAAATCTTGGTTGGAGGAATCATCCGAATTTTCAGTAGAAGCAGAATTCTCAACAACAGTATAATCAACAAAATAAGCCACCCACAAGTCCAACACCACAATAGTACATCCAACCTTTAGCGTACCAAACCACTACTGAAGTGAAATCTTGAGGATAATATAATGCAGTACAATAGAGAATGGATTAAATGATTCAAGGTAGTAACAATTCATCTAGTTGCAACAAACTATTAACAGTCAGAATGTGATGACCTTCAGTGATATACAAACTCAGGTAATCCACCTTAGTTTTGCTCTGTGAACTCAAGAAAAAGGTAAGTTGTTATCTCAAGTGGAGACCAGTAATTAAAATGAAGTCGAAGGAATAAAAATTATTAATTATTTATTTAATAATGATATACTTGAGATGACTGCTGCAGTTAGTTTGTAAAGTGGCAAAGTGCTTGAGCCCATTTAAAAAAGAAACACCGAAGAGAAACAGGGCGATGATTTGGCACAACAATCTAATAATAACGATACTAAAGAGACCACTTTTTTGACTTACAAACTACCTGTACCATTTTTTTCAACATTTAAAAATCAAAAATATTAATATATCTTATGCTGACAATTTGGAAATTTCAAATAGGAAATGATCAATATCCCTTTGCTGGAAGCAATCAAGTAAGGGTCATCATATACAAAATTCTTGAAGGATTTATGCACAATCAAAAGATGCTATAATATACAAAAGAAAGCATTTCTCACGGAGCAGGTAAATGTCTTATTCCGCTCTGAGATGCCTCTCAAATATCAATATAATATTTCATATGTGATGTCCAACTATTTCATGTGTGATATGTCAATATAATATTAAGAAAGCTCTACTAGATTTAGGTGATATTGTAAACCTGTTATCATACTCAGTCTACAAGCAACTGGACCTAGGAGAACTTAAATCTATACCTATTACAGTTCAATTGGGTTATAGGTCAGAAAGGTATCTTAAAGGTGTAATTGAAGATGTTCTAGTGCAGATGAAAAATTTCTACTTCCTTGTGGACTTCATAATTATCAATATTTCCTGACGTCCATTTTTAGCCACTGCTAATACTGTTATCAAATATATGAATGGTATGGTGAAATTATCACTTAGTTACATAACCCTTGAACTTAATGTTTATATTGATAAGACGAATTGAAGGACGCTAATTATATTGAATAAATCTATGAAGAAGGAGATAGCATATCATTATGCATCTCTGACCCGTGAGAACTTGCATTGATAATGGATGATGGTTTTCTTGGACAGCTCAATTCTAAAAAACAATGTAAATATTATGAAATACTTAACTGATGTTTATTGTTCATATATTACAGGATGGATTCATAAAGTGGAAGTATATGAAGAATTACCTACAAACACAAAGATATTAACTCCTTCCAATATTCAAGTCCTGATACTTGAGCTAAAACCACTACCCGAGGATCTCAAGTGTGCATTTTTGGAACATAATAAGACATTCCCAATGGACATCTCAGTGCATCTGAATAATAATTAGGAAGAGCGCCTACTCTTGACATTGTGAAAATACAAAGGAGCTTTAGGATGTAATATAGTGGATATCAAAGGTATGAACCCTCTTATTTATACACGTCGTATCATTTTGGAAGATAGAGCCATGTCAATATGGAAAATGCAACAAAAACTTAACCCTTCCATGAAGGAAGTAAGTAATTAAAACCGAAGTACTGAAAATTTTCAATGCTAAAATTATCTATCCAATAATTGATAGTAAGTGGGTAAGTCCAATCCAAGTTGTTCCCAACAAAAGTGGGTAACAATAGTCAAAGATGAGAATGGAGAGATGATACCCTGTAACGATCCTAATCGTTAAAACCTTGTATCAGTTTATTCTGTATCATCCATATGAGCTTGGGAGTCCAAATAATGATACGGACAGATACTTAGTAGATTGAGTTATATCCTTCATTCTAATTTTCAAATTCTGTAGAGCAAGGATATTTTATCTTATTTTTTTTTTATTTTTTTCATATTATTTTGAATTATTCTGATTGGCTGATTTTTGGATAAAATACTTGATTAAAATAATCAATCTAAAACTAAAATTCTAATTTTAACAATTTTCCCACCTAGTATATATCTCAAGTAGCACAACATCCTTATTCGACCAATTCTAGATAGACTTTGACCGCATAACAACTTGGTAATTAAGATAAAGTTTAAGAATTTTTGACAATGCAACATACACATATCCCAACAACTGTTTAGCCCCTCAAATAAATTCCAAAAATCTGAAATATCAGGCTTATTTCTCGGAATATCGCCAAATATCAGCTTGAGCTTAAAATCGACAAAATTGTTATTTGAGCTTTGTTTTTTTAGTTCAAACTCTTCAAATAAATTTTAACTTCTCCATCAATATGAAAAAAACTTTTTCAGCACCTATCCTTATTGCTTAGTATGAATATTGGGAAATTTCTTCACTTTTGAAGAGCAATCGCATCAATATCGGTTTTTCCGATTTAGATTCAGTAAGAGGCAAAATGCCCTCAAGTTCTTTAAACTTGTGATTTCTTGATGTAATCTCCTTACATATGATATTAGATGTATTAACAACCCAACTTCAAGATTATACATACTCAAATTTACAATCATCTTGAGCTTTATTGTGCCAGACCGTACTTCTTATATGTTCACATATTATATCACTATCTAGACATATGCATTAGTTTATCTTAAAACTACTATAAATTTTGCATTTTAACTTCGATGCACCTCATTCTAATGTAATTAAAAAGATAATTCACTAAAATACAATTTCTCCAACTACAATAGATCCTAATTTAGCCATTTTCCCACCCAAGAATAACTTTGAAATTCATATATGATTGTTATACCAAATCAGCATCTCAATAACAACGAGTTCACATAAAATGGCTATAACTTGACTCCAATTGAGCTTATACAAGATTTGTTAGAAAGATATTGAATTATTTAGAATAATTAAGATTTTAGGCTCTTAATTTAATTTTATCTTGCTCAAAAATAACCTTGAAATCTCAGCTGTATCAGGTCCATAATTTAGCAGCAGCATGTCCATGAGAAAACAACCATAAATTTTGTTTTAGAATCCAATTAAACTTGTTTAAAATTCATTGAAAAGATAATTAAATTTCTACAACTATACAAAATCTTAACCTTTAATTTCATTCCTACCCTAGTCAAACAAGACATGGAAGTCTGACCTGTCTACGAAATTGTAGCAATATAGGCCTAATGGTTATGTTCTGTGCGTATACTGTTTGACTTATGATAGGATACACATGTAAACATGTTAAATCAATCTTTTTTCCACCAACCTACATGGTGAGTTCAAACTTATCATAGCTTATGTTTAGGCATACATGCCATGTTTGTATATATAACACTTGATTTAAGTTATAATATATATACCCATATGTTTATTTACATATGTTATTACTTTTACATGTTATTCTTTTTTGGAAATGATAATTCACACACGTGAAAATTATCTGTAACTCTTGTAGCTGCCAGTATCACTCTTATATTTGCCAATATTATCGTGTGCGTCCTTTCATATTCACATGGTTATTGATACATGCATTATTATTACATATGTCATATTGACACATCGATACTTAGCATTTACTACAATGTGAGTATGAGAAAAATGAAAGGTGAAATAAAATACGTATTTTTGGAGTTTTTAGTTTTGTCTGGGATGCATCCATCAATCTGTGTACTGGCATTGTCAGTTTTCATATTTGCTCAGCAACAACCATCCAGCTCATGTAGAGATTAGTATCTGAGACTGTGATTTCGGATATACACAGAATATCTAGTATACTTAGTGGCAGCCATCTGGTCCATGTGGAGAACGGTATTTGAGGCCATGGTACTGGATATGCATGGTACACTTATAGAGTACGTGAATACTCCAACCATTATGTTCCAAACTAGTAGAATAGAATTTGCATCCACTTGCTTGATTATGTCACACTATATATATACCATGATTGGAACATGCACACTGGTATCGAGAGTTGCAGGTGTCACCCTATCCATTTTTGGAACATGCACTCGGGTCCACCAGTGTAAGTTGGGACATCACATAGTGGTACTAGAGCAGTTATTATTTTTACCATTTAACCCAGGACCTAAGGATTCCACCACTTCATGTAAGCAATATCCATTAATATTTTCTTGTTTTCTTATCTTATTTTATATCCTATCCTTTATTTCTGTTCCTAATTCTATTTTTGTCCTCTATGAGCAACATATACTTATTATTTTAATGTTAGGAGCTTGTTGCAGATTATAAGATTTGCTTAGATACCGATGAAATATCTTATCAAATAGTTATAAATAGGAATACCAATATAACAAGATCTGGGATCATATGGTGGATACATGGTGGCAAAGGACCTATAAATGTATTTAAATATCCAATTAAAATAAAACTATACATATAGGTTATGTTCACTATCTATACATGAGTGGACTTTGTATATTTTATTAGAAATATATACAAAGTTAAGATTTTTAGGTTAAAACATGAAATATAGTTATGCTACGATATGATTGGGGTAAAAAATATAATTGAATTTGGATTCAAGACCATTAATACATATGGCAAAATAACTGAAACATGATATTCTTGTTTCACTATGATATTTTGATAGTATTTATCGTGGTTAATTCTATAAACACCTAGTTTAGAAATTATATTAATTTGAGTATATGCAGAAAGTGTGAAATTCCATATCGTGAGTATTATTAGAACAAAACAGTCCTTAAAAACATAAATCTAATTTATAATTCAAATTTAATTATCAGTACCTAAATAAACCTAGCATCAAATTTAATTATCAGTTCTTGTGAAATTTCATATCCGGTGTTTGAGACTAAATTATGTTTTCACATCAAAATACCTTGTTTGATGACCACTTTAAAATATATAGTCCAGAATTTAAATTGATAGACCCTAGGAATATTATTTGAAATATAGACTTTAATATTAATTAAAACATGTCCAATTAAAATATCAATATATTCTATATTTGATATGCCTATATAGTTAAACAAGTTATATATACCAATGATATTCAGATAAAAACTCATATATTTGAGAAATATATCAAACAAAATATTTATTGTTCTATGTCATCAACCACCACCAAGCTTATAGGTGATAGTGGATTGACTGACAAAGTCTACATAAGTTTAAGTTTCTTTAGTATTAATCCTATCTGTGATGCCAATGATATATAGGTAGTTAATGAGTGTTATATATTGCATATTTATATCTCTCATCTTATCTATTTTTATATATAAATAATGCTACTTGGGTATATTTACTGTGTTTTTCAGATAAAGCCCATTGCTACAAGGATTTGATATGAAATCAAAAGATGACTGGAAAAACCGAGTATAGAAAAATGAGAAGAGGAGCCATATCACTCACTAAAGTAAGGATCAACTCTAGAATAACTATTTGTGTTGCTATTTAGTGACAATTGCAACTATCTTGCGGTAAAGTGAGCCTCCCTTGGCTCTGGATTTCTTGTGCTGAATTAGATGTGGAGTTAGACTCTTTTGAAAAAATTGACTACTGCTGGTTAGCTGTTAATGTTACTATTTAGCAAAAAAAAGAAAGAGTCAGTTTCTGAAAATTTTATGAGTACTTTGTTGTAATCTAATAGTTTTAGTGTCATGACTAGATTAGGGTTTTGAGATCCTGAGGTATATATATTGGCCATGTCCTTATAAATTAGGAATTCCTATAATTTTTATGATATAAATAAAATTAATGATCAAACCTAAGGAGCGACGACCACCATACAAGAGCTCTATAGATAATTTCTTACTGTTCATCATTGTTCTTCATAGGTAAACTTATTTAATTGCTTTCTTAGTTAATATTTGTTTACTTTCTAGTTAGGGTTTTATAGGTTTAGTAATAGAAATAAGATTTTTAATGGTGCTTATGCATAAAAAGATCATTTTGATTAATAAAAATATGAGTAACTAATTCTGCTTAGTTCTAGGATATAGATGAAGTTAAAAATCAACATAGTACATTTTTTATTTGTCTTATTCAAAAAAGAATTAAAATGATATGATTTTTCTATGATAAAGATTAAAAAAATTCATAGATATAATACTTTGATAGATTATACTTAAGCTTGCTTTTGATAGTTTATGCTTAGTTAGGTTTGGAATTGTTTCCTTTGATTTTATTTGTAGAAATCTTTATTATATAGTTTGGTTTTATGAAAGTCGTGAAGTTTGATAAGTTATGTTTACATGACACTAGATAAATTAGGCTTAGGATGATTTAAATAAAAGTTAAACTAAAATGATCTTCTTTTATATATACTCATAATTGTTTATGTTAAAAAGATATGAGGAAGATAATTAAAAGAATGTTCAGTTACGAACTAGTGGATTTGATATTTTAGGTTAACTATAGAATAATTAAAAAAATCTATCTAGATCATATTAGTTAACTTGCTAGGATAATAGAAAAAGTAAGATTACAAAATATCTTAGATCCTATAGGAATGACATGTTTGCACTACAACTACACTGTTCACTTGCAGTACAAATTTCATATAAACAATCCATAATTTAACATATAATTTTAAGTCACGAGAAATATCAATTACTCATCCACTAGGATGATGTCTGAGATTTGAATATTTGGATTCAAGGAAATTAAGATATTGCAGAAAGGGTAAAATAAAAAATGTATGTATAATCATAATAAGAAAGATTGCATAATCTCTATTGTTCTAAATATTAGCCACGACGAATGATATATCACCCGATATATTATTTTGGGGCCTACAAATAAGATATAAAACTCGATGTTGCCTCATATCTCTTATATAGGTCGATATCCTGCTATGTGATATGAGAACTATCTATCTGATATGATTTTGACATCCGATACATAAAATCTTGGTAACCACAATAGAAAGCCTATGTTAGTAACCATTTTGAACAATTAAGAAAGGTATTCTGAAAAGTAGATTTGTCAACACCTTTTGTGAGCTACCAGAGATTGATCGATTGACACAATCTCCTGTTATTAGTAGTTCGGTTTGCAATCGTGACCTGATACTCCAGCTCATGCTGTAACATGATATTTCAGTTTATATTGTGACATGAAATTCTAGTTTCTATTATGACAGGATCCACATTTCCAAGTTTACAGGATATTTTCATAATAAACAAATTTCACCACCAATCAATTTCATCAAATATTAATATTATACTACATGAGAATTGAATACTCTGCGGGGATAATATTAGCATATTATACTTAATGGGGACTTCCTGCACTTACCTGAGTATAAAAAAGATATGTATGCCACCTTGGGATTTAAAGTCGTTAATAATTCATCAAAACTTTACCATCTACCTTATTGTTATCTTTAGTTCTTGATTTAAATTTCAAGAACGAAATCTTTTGTTAGGTGGATAAACTATAACGACCCTAATTTTAAGCCATTTTATTAGTTTATTTCATATCATTCATATCAGATTAGGACATCGGATATTTATACGGATGCTGAGTAGATAGAGCCATATAATTTCTTCTAGTTTTTAATTTCAAATTTTTAGAGAACAGGGGCCTTTACCTATTATTTTGGTATTTTTTTATATTTTTCTTAAATTATTCCGGACTAGCTAATTTTCATGCAAATACACAATTAAAATAATCAAATTAAATCCAAAATTCCAATTTTAATATTTTGCCCACTTCACATATATCTCTAATAGCCCAACATTCTTATTTGACCAATTTTTGATAGAGTTTGTCTCAAGGGCAACACGGTAATTAAGATGAAGTTTAAAATTTTTTGACAATGCAGCATATCTATTTTCTAGTAGTTGTTTAGAAAAATCTAAAAAATTCAAACTTATTTCTCTCATGTTTATCTTCATTTTCTCCTTGAGCTCAAACTCTAATTCTTTCTTAAATTCTCTCAAATAAATCACCAAATAATTAGCTAGATAGAGGGTTGAAAATTCACTTAATGGTTATTTGAGGTTTGTTCTTTAGTTTAATTCAAATAAGTTTTAAACTTCTCCATCAATATATGAAAACCTTCTCTAGCACCTCTTCTTATTTGCTAGTATGATTACTAGGAAATTTCTTCACTTTTGAAGAACAATGCATCTATATCGGTTCTTTTGCGATTTGGGTTCAATAAGAGAAAGAATACACTCTCAAATCATTTAAACTTGTGATTTCTTAATGTGATTTCCTTATATATGATATGAGATGTTTTATTAATCTAATTTCAAGATTATACATGCTCCAATTTGTATTTATCTTGAATTTTATTGTATATGTCATACCACGCATGTTATATATGCGCATACCAGATGGTTGTCTAGAAATACACAGCAATCTATCTTAGAACTACTATAATTTTTGCATTTTTACTCCGATTTATTTTATTCTAGTGTTATTAGAAATATAATTCACTAAACTGCAATTCTTCCAAATATAGTGGATCTTAATTTAGTCACTTTCCTACCCAAAAATAAAAGAATTTTATCTATGGTAGTTATACCAGGTCAACAACTTAGCAACAATAAGTTTACAGTAAAATAATCATAATTTTTGTTTTAGAATCCTAATTAAGCTCATTCAAGGTTTATTAGAAATATAATTGAATTATTTGAACTGACTAGAATTTTAGGCTCTTAATTTAATATTATTTTGGTTAAAAATAACCTTGAAATTTCAGCTTTAATAGGTCCATAGTTTAACAGTAGCATATTCATGGAAAAACAAAAAAACTTTTGTTTTATAATCCCAATTAAGCTTATTTAAGATTCATTGAAAAGATAATTAAGTTTTCTACAGTATACAAAAATTTAATCTCTAATTCAATTTTTACTCTAATCAAATAAGACTTGGAACTACTGAATGTGTCACACTATATATACCATTTAATTCCAAATTAGTATGATAAGATTTGCATCCACTTGCTTGAACATGTCACACTATATATACCATGTACTTCATGATTCACTTGCTTGATCATATTAAATTATGCATACATTGTACTCCATGATTTACATGCATGAATATATTTTATTATATATATTATATACTTCATGTTTCATATGCATACTTCATGATTCACATTATATTAAGTATACCATCTATTTCATGATTCGCATGCATAAATCTTTTACATTTTTCTTACCAGCATGCCACACACATGCTTTTATATAGTTTTTATAATATTACATGAGCTTGTATTTGTATTCTTCTTCGGGTTCTAACCTTTGGGACTATCACACTCCATATCCAGTAGCCATGATTATAGTGTCCGAGAAGGAGAACCCACCTATCCATATTTTCAAGAGCTGATCGAATGCCAGTAGCCAATTTCTCGTAGGATTCTCATTTCTTTTGTGTATTTATCGTTTTGCATTGTATATGCATATGTATCCTATTTCCTAGTTCTATCTATGGTGTCTGTGTACTCTTGTGTATATTCAACACTTATGTTGCTCAATTTTGATACTATACATGGCTCTACATGAGTAGTATTTTGATGTACACATTTCTTATCATTACCATATACTTATTTTTGGATATTGCGATATTCATGCATGTGATGTTATGGTAGATAGACTCAGACATGTATATATATATATATATATATATATATATATATATATATATATATATATATATATCATATTTGCGTACGTCCATATCTTTTACCTGTGATTGTATTATATAATAGCCTCGTGCACTATGGTATTGAGAGTACCTGTCAGTGACACCCTATCTATAATTGGGATATACAGTCGGGCCTACCAATGTGATTAGCAGCGTCACATACACACTCGGCTACGAGTTGGCGTATATGTATTGAGTATAGAAAACTAAACCAAGTGACACCAAAAGATAATTTTTCATTGTTATTTCATGACCAAGTACTCGAGAGAGTTGCGGAGCATGAATTTTATTGCTTTCTTGATGGCTATTCTAGTTATTATCGAATTGAAATTGCTTTTAGAGGATCAGGAAAAGATCACTTTTACTTGTTCATTTGACACATTCACATTTAGAAGAATGCCATTTGGAATTGTTGACAAAAGTTTCATTAGGAACAAAGAGTGGTGATCCGTGTTTTTGAATAAATAAAATGTACCCCCTTGTAGTGCCAAAAACCGGGCCTTTTAAGGTCGCATTTTACCTCTATAATATCAAGAGACAAAATATCTCTATAAATACAAGCCATGCAAGTCACTAAAACCTTGAAGATGACAAAAAAAAAAGCTTAAACACAGATTCTCAATTAGAGTGATTTGCGTTTTAAGCTAAGTAAAACTATTTCATAGACTTTGACAAAAGCTCATATTTTGAGCTAATGGTAAACAAAAAGTGAACCTCTTTAGGTCACATTTTATTCCCAAAATTTGCATTTTGTTTTTAAAACCTTAAAAGACGAAAATTATACTTATTTATCCCTAAACGTGAGTCTAAACAACCAAAATAAATTGCTAAAAGCTTAAACGCGAATCTAAAACCAGAGAGATCTTCATTTCACAAAAAAATTAGAACATGATCATCTTTGAGTTACATTTCGATATTAAAACATAAGGATGAAAACCATCTTTATTCTCAAATATGGATCTAAACCCGCATTTTTTCATACACAGGGTAGCATTTTGATCACAAAATTCTAGAGAATGAAAACCATCCTTATTTATCCTCAAATGCGGATCCAACTCTCGTTTCACACTTTCAAATGCAGAGTCACATTTTGATCTCAAAATTTATCCTTATTTATTCTCAAATGTTGATCTAACTTGTATTTTAAAATTTCAAACGGAAGACCACATTTTGATGTCAAAATCCTATAGGATGAAAATGACCCTTATTTATCCTCAAATACAGATCTAACTCGCATTTCAAAGTTTCATGTATAGGATCATGTTCTAAGTTCAAAATTCTGAAGGATGAAAATCATCCTTATCCTCGAACACGAATCTAACCCACATTTTAAAGTTTCAAATGCGGGTCTTAGCATGGCAAGTGAGTTGCAAAGAGCCAAAGATTAATCTAAAGCTGAGATCTATATTCCAGTTATAAATCCAGATAATTAAAAATTTTAGTTACAAATCCACAACAACAACAACTAAGTCTTTTACCCCAAGTATTTGGGGAAGGCTACATGAACCAAAAAAAAAATCATGCCGAATCAATCTCTTTGATATTCCTTCTCCATTCATTTCTATCAAGTAATATTTCCTTATTTAAACTTCTAGACTCCATATCTTTGCATATCACCTCTATCCATATTTTCTTCAGTCTTTCCTTCATTCTTTAATTTGTCCTACATTTATAAACTCTCCTCTTCGAACTGGTGCACTTGTAGGCCTACATTGTATATGACCAAACCATCGTAAGCGATTTTCTCGCATCTTCTCATCGATGGGAGCTACACCTACCTTAGCATGATATAGTCATTTCTCACTTTTTCTCTCCTAGTGTTGCCGCACAGCCAACGGAGCATACGCATCACTTCTACACTTATCTTCTATGAATGATGTTTCTTTATAGCCCAACATTCCGTACCATATAATAAAACTGGCATAATAGCAGTCCTATAAAAATTTTCTTTCAATCTTAACAGAATGTTACGGTAGCATAAAACTCTCATTGCCCTCCTCTATTTCAACTAGCCAGCTTGTATCCTATGATTAACATCATTATCAATCTCTCCATCATTTTGAATAATAGAACCCAAATATCTAAACTGACTGCTCATTTGTATCTCTTGCCTATCCAGTTTTACAACATTATAGTCTATGGTCCGTCGTTTACTAAATTTATACTCCATATACTCTGTTTTAAATCTACTCAATCTAAAACCTCTAGATTCTAATATATGTCTCCAATAGATTAAAAATAGGAAATTAATGCTCTATTTAAGAGGCTATTAATTGGATAGTTATACCTATTTAAAAACCTCTAAAGCTATATAAATAGCCAATATTTGGGCAGAAGAAGGGGTTAGATTATCTCCATTTGAGTACTCATACTAAGAAACTAGAGTTTAAAGGAATTCTCCTTCTACAGAGCTTGTCAACAGTTACCAACTCAGAATTTGTGTTCGGACCGTTAACGAAGAATAAGATCATTCTTCACAGCTACAAGATAACTCTAGTTCTAAATAAAGATGAATTATTTTCCTCATCTTCTATAAATGGAAAACTGTTCTTAGTGTAATTTTTCTTAAGTTTTTAATAAAATCAAATTTTATGGCAAATAAAAGATTAACGACTCCACTAGGGAATCCTATCATCTCTAATGATACAATAGTAACCCAATCTGACAAAATCCTAGTTGGCAACATGGTCGAATCATTCATCCTCGAGTTTAACCAGAAGTACAAAGAGTTCCTCACTTCTGGCTTTGTGAGCCCAAAATCTTTGTAGAAATACTGCAAGATTTCAACAAACTTAGCTTCTAATGAGGCTCAAAAGATTAAAGTCCTAGAAAATTTGCCTAAGAACTCTCAAGACTAGACTGGTCTCAAGGAAGGTGAAACTTCATTCTGTTAAGCACAAGGCTCGAGGTCAGTTTCACCAAAGATCCTTATTGATCTCTAGAAGATGGACAGAAATCCCTGCAGCAACAAAAAAATGACCATTCTCTGACTTACAAGGAGATAATCCTGAAAAGGAAAAGGCTCCTCTCACCCGTACTATGAAGAGGAACATAAAAAGAAACAAGGCCTACGCTCTTTGCAATGCCATGAAAGAAAAACTAACTCTGGAATCACACGTGACACCAGTTCGCATGTGGAGTCCAAAAAGTAAAGTCACAGTCCCCAGCAAGAAGGTGAATCAAGATGCGAATGGGTTTATTCGTATTTCTCATAAGAAACGCCGTTCACCCACCAGGAGGTTCATCTACGATGAAAAACGTGGATATCATCTACGATGCAAAACGCAGATCATATATCCACATTCCAAAGATTAAAGTGGATCTCACATCCACATTTTAAAAGCTAAATGCGGACCTAAAGCTTGCGTTCATGAATCTAGATGCAGATCTCACATCTGCGCCTCAAATGATAGACACAAATCTCAAATCCGCAGTTCTCTAGCTCATTTTGAAGCTATAAACATAGCTCTAAGGCTCATGGACGTTTAATCCCAGTCACTCTAGCTTCAGCAGAAGCTCATTCTCCAGCCACAAAGGCTAAAGTGAAGTTTGCTCCAACAATCTTCAAGGGACCAAATTCCCATACTCCAAAAATACTTTTTGGACGGATATTACATTTTCTAATAATCCCAAGAGTTCCAATATAGGAGATCTTAGGGAATTTCTCAATCAAAAAAGAGAAAAACCAAGTTTCTCACCATCATTGTGAACAACTGATCAATTCAGTGCTTTCTTATTACCACTGCATGACTTAAACAAAGCTGTCTATTTTTACCATACTCAAGTTTTCTCCAGTCAAACACCAAAGAGGAGATGACGCAATGAATGACAAGAACTTTCAGAACCGGAATAACCCAAAGTATCATCCAATATGATTATTCTGGGGAAGCAAAAAACAAAAAGAATCCCTCAATCAGATTCTTCAGATTTCAAGCATTCTTTGGGTTTGAACGGAGTGTTCAATGAAATTTGTCATGTTTTCTGAAACATCAGAATTTCGATTCATTTTTGGAAGGTACTGCCTTGGCATACATGGCGCAAGGGAATCTAGAAGAGCTGATGAAAAGAATGAACGGAAATGAAAAAAATTCATCCAGAGACAACAAGAATCTATAAATGAAATAAAAAAGATGCTTTAGTTCCTGGTCAAATGAAAAATGAAAGAAGAAAGGAGAATCTTCTTCTAGAGGTCCCCGCATCTTGAGAAAGAATAATGGAAAGGAAAAAGAGAATGAACCACACACTCCTCTTGGAAGCACGGACGGCAAAAGATCATGTAGAATATTACCACCAATCGAAACTCTCACATCACCAATTAGGGAATTCAAAATCAGATGGCAATCCACATGCTACCCTCATGGAGAGTTTTCAGAATAGTTGAATGTTTTTGTTCATAAGAACGACTTGCAAGAGCTGGGAGTTGTAAAGTCATATCTGATGCAATAGGAGAACATTCCATTCTCGAATAATTATAAGCCATTGAGTCTCAACTCATCTGATGGTAAAGGATTACCAAATTAGCACCTTCACTAGTTCAAATCACAAACAGAACATTTAGCTAGAAATGATCTGATCATTAGACGAGTGTTTGTAAGTACTCTTACGGGTCTAGCATTTGAATGATTCTGCAGATTAGAGCCTGGAGCCATCAACTCATAGAATGACATGGAGAAGCCTTCTTGACCAAGTTCTATGAAGATGATATGGCAATTTTGATGCAAGTTCTTTTCGTTACAAAGTGAAAGAAGGGGGAGTCAGTTCAAGACTTCATCAAAAGATTTCCCAATATTTCCTTGCAATGTCCATATTAGATGCCATAGAAATCTCTAGTGTAAACCTACAGACACAACATATTAGTGAAAGTTCTTGCCAAGATGGGGGTAGCGAAGTCCACTACTTGGAAAAAACTAGCTATGCAAGCCGAAGAAGTCAAAAAAAATTGCACAATGGCTTGAAACTAAAGGAGGAAGATCAAGAAGAAACAATCCAGGAGCACTTCAGTGTCCAGATCCAAAAGGAAAGAGACAATGACAATAGGTGCTCCTGATCCAACCAAGAATCCTCCTATGAGAACTCCTCCATCATCAAGAGTTCCTTAGAAACAATACTCTTTTAAGAATGGGCATGCCATTACTATCTTCAATTTTCTCATGAAGAAAAATATGTTAAAGTTGCTAGAGACTAAACACCCAGAAGAAGTAGGAAATGTTGATGATTCTAACTACTGCTTATACCATAGGATCATTAACCATCCTCTATTACATCTTGAAGGATAAAATACAAATACTGGTGGATGTGAATATTATCAAGTTACTACCAGAATAAAGGAAAGTGGCAGCAAACATGGTCTCTGTATATTTTGAAAGCCTCTAGATTGGATAGAGTCAACCATACAAAACAGAGTGAAGCCAATTCCTAAAGGTAAAATGAGGATTGTAAATTATGATCCTCATCAACAACAAAAAAGGATTATCTCCCTTCGTAACATAAAAAGGAGAGATAATATGGGCACATCCGGACCGTCTCAAAGATGAACAATGGACCTCAAGTTTGTCCAGGGAGAAGTTTGAAGGAAAGGCACACACTACCAATGCCGTCACTGCAATTCCTAAAGATTAAGCACCAGCCATCCTCTTACAGATTTAGAAGAGGATGCGAAAGAATCAATAGCGGTCGGAGAAGACCAACAACAACAACCTATTGGAACTCATTCAAGAAGAAATTATTTAAAAAATTATGATTAAGTGGTTGAATCTCAAATTCCAGAGATGGATAAGCAAAAGGAGCTCAAGTTTGATAAAGCTCTTAAAAACAAAGAGAAAGAAGTCACGAAAAGCCTCAAAAAGTCTTTTCGATTTGATTGGTTGGCATAACTAGCTAACATCCCTATGAGGATCACTTTGTATGAACCCTAGGATTGTCCAAACAAACTAGAGAAGTCTTAAGGAAAACTCTGCATGACTAGAAAGTATTCTGGCCTAGAACTTAGAAATGACAGAAAGCGAAGAAGAAATCTACACAATATGCCACAAGACTTCTAAGAAGATACCTTGCATAAATTTTACTCTAGAAGATATGCAAATTAAGAATAACAAGCACCATCAAGCTTTGTATTATAAAGGCTATATAGAGTCAATAAATAATGACCAAATCCAAATTGATTCTGGGTCTGCTATAAGCATAATGCTAAGAAGAATACTGCAGTATATTGGGATCCCTACAAACATGTTGGTGGCCACAAATCCAACTATTTTTAGCTTTAACGCAAATGATTATAAGCCTTTGGGAAAAGTGAAACTGAAATGTTTGATTGGTTAATAAAAATCAGAAGTCACATGTTATGTGATAGATGCTGACACATCTTGCAACTTGTTGCTTGGAAGACTGTGGATCCATCTCAATCTCATCGTTCCTTCTAATCTTCCTCAGTGCATGAAATTAGCAGAGAGGCAACTCTTCAAAGGAGTTGAAAAATACTTCACGGATGCACTTCTCTATCAAGACACTTTAGAGGCAATAGAAGAACCTACCACAGATGAGTCAGATAGTGGTAACGAAGCTGACTCGGAATTAGATCTGAAGATTCGAGATCTGAAGAAAATGAAAAATGGGGCATAGACCCAGTTGTAATAAATCTTGAAGGCCCCTGATGTTAATTCTAAACCTTCAAGTATTAGTACTGATTCAGTTATTGATCAACTAGATAAAATATACTTCTTAGTATCATTCCATGCACTCATTCTCTCATCCTTTAATGTACAAAGTGATGACTATGGAGATGCAAGTGAAGCAATCTTTAAAGTCTCTTCCAAATATAAAGGTCAAACGTCTATCTTATTTGGAAAATTAAACAATGATTAAAAAGAAAGTTATGTAGATTCTAAAGATGAACAGGAAAATCCTGATTTTTTTCATTATAATAAAAATCCCATAAAATAAAGAGAAAAATAGGATATGGCCTAGCGAAAGGCAGTGGATTAGATTTTGAAAAAGGAAGAAGAACAATACTTTAATCCTTTGTTCCAGAAGAAAAAATATCATATTATTATGATAAAACTAGCAGGGGTTGGGATATGTCGTAACTCCTGAACTTCTTTTAGAAACAGACTTTGAAAAGGAACTCCAACATAATGTTGGGATTCAGATGTAAGTGTTGGAGTAATTTTTCATGAAGTTTCTATTAACATGGTCTCTATAGACCCAAGCGAAGGAGATAAAGAATTGCCACTAATCAATGACGATTCTTGGGCAAAACATCTAAATATGAAATGGGAAGTTCAATGTGAACAACATGAACCTCCAACATAAGATAAAATGATCCAAATAAATATGGGTGATGAAATCAATCCCAAATCCATATTTATATGTAACATCCCGCTACCCGGATGTTAGATAATCGAGTCGTTCGATAACGTATTCATGAAAATACGCTAAGCGCCACTACAATATCAATCATTGCCACAAGTTAAATACACAACAATACTTTCAAAATAGAATTTCTATTCAATAGATAAATTTGGATTATAATGGATAATGACTAAAATAATGATAGAGAAACAATTATGGATAAAGATGACATTTTAAAAGCGGAAGCAACCAAAAGAATAATCAGTATAAGATGAAAAGATAGAATGATCGTCTACTGGTTTTAGCTACTCCATTATATCCGATATTTGCCTTCATATCTTTTTTAAAATCTGGAAATGCACACCTAGGTAGTCAGATCATGACCGATTAAAAGAAAATAATACTATATGAAACGATAAAGAGTAAAAGTAACTGAAATAGACATGAATAATGCATATCAATGTAAAATATAGAACATGAATTAATTTATTAACTAAATTTTTCATAATATTTATTCTAGTCACAATTATCTTCTAGTCTATATGGCAAGAGTTTATATTTAATATGTCAAGTATTATTGTATAATCTAACTAATTCTATGTTCGTATTTTGATTATCACCCCTACAGACTTAGGAAAATAGTCATCAGGATTGTCCAGAGAGGACTCGGACCTGTACAATGGCAAACAATAATTTCAGATGTGATCCAAGCAATCACCACGCACCCATGACATGTGCAAAATCAGTTGTACAACTTAACAGTACAGCCAAAACATAGTTTTCACATCAATAAATATCGCCCCAGTCCAGTATTATTTACAATTATTAAGATCGTGTTAGGTTCAGTATAAGATATTTCCAATCAATATGATCATGTTCAATTTGAATTCAAGTATAGTTCAAGTTCATTATAGTTTAGTTATTATTAGAGAGATATTTTCAATTATAATATGTTACTGAAATTATTACAATTAATTTTAGAAATTTTTGATTGCATATCATGATAATATACGGCCAGACAAGAGCAAAGAAGTGCGAGGTTTTCCATACAAGTATGTTCCTTAATTAACTAACCACTTTTTAAATATCTTTTTTAAATATCTCTTTTCATGACATAAATAAACAACTGTATAAAATCAAAATGTAATTCATTCCTATCTAATAGGAATGGTGTACAAAAAAGTGAGCCCGAAAAGGCACTCACCTTGGCCTAAAATTAAATTCGTCAAATAACTTCACATTGAAGTTTTTGATCAAGATTAATATCTACATAAGAAATAATTACAAAAATTTTAAATTAAGTAAATATGGATTTAGGTGATTTTTAGATATTTTTCTTGAATACACGAAAGTCTGTTTTTCAGATGTGAAAAGCTAGTGAGATTGAAACTGACAAATGAAAAAGTATATTTAGTTAGATTCCTATTAATGGGTTATCTATCTAGATCCAATAAGATATAAATTCATTAATAAAGTGAGATGTTTCTACCTCTTAATAGATTCCTAAGGAGACGGGGAGCAAGTTGTTTCGATGAGTGGTGCTCCGACGAGGAGTGTTCCAACACGATGATTGCCAATGGGATGACTCAAATGCCATGGTGCTTATCCGGATAGCAAAGATTGCTCACAAGATGGCTCCTTTGGTAGTCGATGACAATCTAGTAGTCAACAACTCTCCGGCAGTCGACGATGCTTCAATGGCTGACGAACTATAATTGACAGTGACAATATCGGTGATCGGTGGTGCTACAGTAGTCGGCAGCATTTCCATGGTTGGTAGCACTCCGACAGTCGGCAAAGGTGGAGAGAAGGATAAAAGAGAGAGTTTAATTTGAAAGCAGAAAACTAAGATGTATGGAGGGTTTAAATAGGATTTAGGGTGTTCGACATAAGGGAGAGATTAAGGATTTAGGGTGTTCGATCGTAAGGGAATGGAATTAAATAGTATTTTTTTGAAAGAAAGCTTGAATGAGTCAAAGGCTTATAAATGAGATTGATTTAGAAATTTTTTAAAGACAAATTTGACTTTGGGTCAAAAGACTCATAATTGTAATAGACTACATCATTTTAATACAATTTTTGAAATTTGATTTAAATGGGTTAATAGGACTCACTAATATGATTGACTATGGTAGTTGACTTTAGGTTTTATGACAAGTTTTAAATTTTAATTTGAAGGGGGTCAGATGACTCATTAATATAGTTGACTAATGAGAGATTTTAGAAATTGAATGATGAAGATAATTTTAAAATTCAAAATAAAAGTTATATTTCATTATTACTAAATGAAAGTTGACATAGTAATTAAATATGATTTGTATTGGGCGCAATAATAGCTTACATCTTATATTATTATTGTTATTATTATAATAATTTTTCTTATTATTATTTCTAATTTGGGCCCAGAGAATGGACTTAGGCTCTAATGTGATAATTCAAATATTATTTTGTCAAAAAATAGTTTCTAAAAATATTTTGTGGTTTTAAAATTATATTTAAGTTAATTTAATTTAAATTATATTTTAATATAAACATACGAGAAAGAATATTAATAAATATATATCATATCGGTTTTGGACTTAGAGAAACATTTCATCCTCAAAATTTCAATAAAGGTACGTAAAACTCTTGTCATGATCAATACATATAATCTTTGAATGCTCTTCACCATCTCGTTAGTTGAGCTCTGACACCACCTATAATGGCCAGCTACCTAGAATGTTGGATAGCTGAGTTTGTTCGATAATGTATTCGTGAAAATACGCTAAGGCTCAGTATAATATCAATCATTGTCACAATTTAAATATATAATAATACTTAAAAAAGTAGAAATTTCATTCAATAGATAAATTAGGATTACAGTGGATAATGGCTGGAATAAGAATAGAGAAACAATTGTGGACAAAGATGACATTTTAAGAGCAGAAGCAACCAAAAAATAATAAATATAAGATGAAAATATAGAACGGTCGCCTAATAGTTTAAGCTGCTCTATCATATTTTCAATTTGCTCATTCGAATCTATCTCAGAATAGCATGAACACCTAGGTCGTTAGATTGCAACCAAATAGAAGAAAATAATACTAATATGAAATAATAAAGAGTATGTAACTAAAATAGACATGAAAAATGCATATGAATGTAAAAATATAGAACATGAATTAACTTATTAATTAATTTTTTTATTATATTTATTCTAATCACAATTATCTTCTAATATATATGTCAAGTGTTTATATTTAATATTTAATGTATTATTGAAAAATCTAACTGACCATATATTCGTGTTTCGATTGTCTCTAGTACAGACTCGGAAAAATAGTAACCAGGATTGTTCAGAGCTAACTCGAACCTACATAATGACAAACAGTAATTTTTAGATATGATCTAGTTAATCACCATGCACCCATGATATACACAAAAATCAATTGTACAACTTAAAAATATAGCCGAAATATTTTTTTCCACATCAATAAGTATCTCGCCAAATCCAGTATTATTTACAATTATTAAGATCATGTTAGATTCTGTACAATACATTTCTAATTAATATAATCTTGATTCAGTTTGAATTTAAGTGTAGATCAAATTGATTATAATTCAATAATTCTTAGAGAGATATTTTTAATTGTAACATGTTAGCGAAATTCCAACTAGTAATTTTAGAGATTTCTGATTGAATATTATAATGACACATGGCCCAGCAAGAGTAAAGAAGTGAGAGATTTTATTTAGAATTTTTTTCTAGACACTTTTACCATACAATATTTCAATCATTATCACTAACAAAATTAGCATTTCAAACTTATTTTTTTGGGTCAATCCATAACATATGCTTCATTTGAATAGAGTTTGTAAGATAATCAAATTGCATGTAAAATACTTCTTAGAAATAAAAATGCAAGTTATTTAAATAATTATGGTTGATGTAAACAATAAGTTATTTCATAACATAAATAAAAACTGTATAAAATTGAAACATAATGTATTCCTATCTAATAGGAATGGTGCACGAAATGTAAGTTCGAAAAGGATCTCACCTTGGCCTGAAATTGCCTTCGTCAAATAACTTCACATTCAAGTTTCTAATCAAAATTAATATCTACATAAAAGTTATTACAAAATATTAAAATAAGTAAATCTAGAGTTTGATGATTTCTAGAGATTTTTCTTGAATATACAAAAGTCTAGTTTTTAGATGTGAAAAGCTAGTGGGATTAAAACTGACAAATGGGATAGTATATTTAGTTAGGTTCCTATTAAATGGTTATCTACCTAAATCCAACAAGATATAAATTCATTAAGAAAGTGAGATGTTCCTACCTCTTAATAGATTGCTAGGGAGAAGGGGAAGAAGTTATTTCGGCAAATGGTGCTTTGGCGAGGGGTGTTCCAACATGAAGGTTGCTAGTGGGATGACTCAAATGCCGTGGTGCTTGTCCGGAAAGCAAAAAGTGCTTGCTATATGACTCCTTTGTCTGATAATCAGCAACGGTTCAATGGATGATGAACTATTATTGGCAGCGACAATATCGGCGATCGGTGGTGCTACACTAATCGGCAGTGTTTTCACAATCAGCAGCGCTCTGATGCTCGTCTAAGGTGGAGAGTAGCATAAAGGATAGAGTATGATTTGCAAGCAGAAAATTAAGACAAATGAAGGGTTTATATATGATTTAGGGTGTTTGACCTAATGGAGAGATTAATGAAATTAAATAATATTTTTTGGACGAAAGCTTGAATGAGTCAAGGCTCATAAATGAGGCTGAATTAGAAAGTTCTTAATAACATATTTGAATTTGGGTCAAAAGACTCATAATTGTAATTAATTACATGATTTTAATGACAATTTTTGAAATTTGATTTAAATGGGTTAAAAGGGCTCATTAATATAATTAACTATGCTAGTTGACTTCGGGTTTTATGACAAGTTTTAAATTCCATTCAAATATGGCAAATGACTCATTAATATAGTTGACTAATGAGAGATTTTAGGAATTGAATAATGTAGATAATTTGAAAATTCAAGATGAAAGTTATATTTCATTATTACTAAATGAAAGTTGACTTAGTGATTAAATATGATTTGTATTGGGTTCAATAATAGCTTACATCTTATATTATTATTGTTATTATTATAATATTTTTTCTTTTTAATATTTTGAGTTTGGGCCAAGAGAGTGGGTTTGGGCTCTAATGAGATAATTCAAATATTATTTTCTTAAAAAATAGTTTATAAAAATATTGTGTGGCCTTAAAATAATTTTAAGTTAATTTATTTTAGATTTTATTTTAGTATGAACATACGAGAAAAAAGTATATTAATAATAATATATCATATCGGTTTTGGATAGTTACATTATAAGTGAAAATTTATCTCCTAATGAAAAAGTAGAGCTAATTACTCTTGTCCGAGAGTACATTGACATTTTTGCCTGGAATTATGAAGACATACCAGGGCTAGATCCACAAGTGGCGATACACAGGTTAAATATTTGACCATATGCAAAACCACTTAAACAGCAACAATGAAGATTCCGTCCTAAAATAATAGAAGTCATCGAAGTGGAAATTAAAAAGCTTGTTGAATTAGGCTTCATTCGTGAAGAGTAACACCTTGATTGGGAGGCAAACATAGTCCCTATAACTAAGAAGAATAAAAAAAATCAGAGTCTGCATCGACTTCAGAGACCTAAATGAAGTATGTTCGAAAGATGAATTTCCGTTACTATCATGGATGTCATGATTGACAATACTTGCGACTTCGAGAGAATTCCATTTGTAGATGAATTTTCAGGATACAATTAAATTAAAGTGTATCTAGATGATGAGAACCATACACCTTTTTGAACGCCACTAGGGGCATATTATTATACGGTTATGTCCTTTGCCCTAAAGAATGCTGGTGCTATATATCAACACGCTATGAACACTATATTCCAATAACTTCTCTGAAAGATAGTGAAATGTTATGTTGATGATTAGCTACCAAATGCAAAAGCAAAGAAAATCATCTATAAGATTTGAGAATGGTGTTTGATCTGATGTAAAAATACCAACTTAAAATGAACCCTGTTATATCTTTTCTGTGAGTCTCCAGTGAAGAGTCCTTGGACTCATAGTTACATCTCAAAGGATTTATCTTGACCCAAATAAGGTTAAAGCAAAGCAATCAAGATATTCAACCACCTAAGAATCTCAAAAAATTGAGAGAATTACAGGGAATGTTAGCATATATCCACATACTTGTATCGAATTTGTCTAAGAGATGTCAACCATTCAGAGGTTAAAAAAAATAGAGTATCATTTGTTTAGGATGATGCTTGTTAACAGGCTTTTGAAGAAATCAAAAAATATCTTACTAAGCCACTAGTCCTTATAACTCTAATTTCAGGAATACCCTTCTTGTTATATGTAAGAGCCATAGATCATTCTTTGGGAGCTTTGTTAGTCCAAAGAATTAATTGGGACATGAACAAGGTATCGACTATTTGAGCATAAAGATGGTTGAAGCTGAACATCGATATAACCTAGTGGAAAAAGAATACCTTACGTTAATGTTCACAGTATAGAAAATGCGACATTATCTAATAGGGCATCATCCACATTATATTGAGTGTTAACCCATTAAGAATACTAATGACAAAATCAGGGTCATTAAACTCAAGACTATCCAATTGGGTTATATTACTATCACAGTATGATATGCACTTTACCCCATAGAAATCAATCAAGGGTCAAGTTATAACTAACATTTTAACTGAGCACTCGATTCTAGAATCTTCAAAATTATATGAGGGTCATCCAGATGAAATAATGGAAGAAAGTGCAACCCCAGAAGAAGACACTCCGCATGAAGCTGCTGAAGCAAATATCACTTCAAATGAAATTTAGCAATTATTCTTTGATGGTGCCTCCAGAATGGAGCCTAAAAGAAAAATGGTTGCAGGAGTGGAGGTTGTCTTTACCTCCCATTGAAATCATATCATCCCTCGGGCGCATTCATTAACAGAATCATGTTCTAACAATGTTGCATAATACAACACCTTGATGATTGATTTAAAGATAGCAAAACAGCTGGGGCAAAATATTTATAAGTGTATGGAGAATCTTAGTTGATTGTTAACCAAGTCAAAGAAGAATATGGAGTCAAAAATAAAGACCTCCTACCTTATTATCAAGCAGTCATAAAAATAGCTGACAGTTTCAATAACTTCTATATCAACCAAGTGCCATGCCATAAAAATAGCTATGCATATTTATTAGTTTCTTTAGCTGCTAGTTTAGCTTTGCCCAAAAGTTCCAACAAATGCATAACAATGGTGATAAACAATGATTCTGCCCAAGTTTAAACTTGAAATTGAGTTAAACTCAGGCAATAAATAAGAAGCAAATGAAACACACTGTTGGGTTTGATTTTGAACTGAGGGATTGGCAACTTCCCTATATTGACTATGCTCTTTATGGTAGTTAGCCAGAAGATTTTAAAGAAGCAGCAATGATTCGAAGAAAAGCTGTCCATTTCTATTATAATTATGAGATTTAGACCCTATATAGAAAATCCTATGATGGAATTCTACTTCGATCTCTTTCCAAGAAAGAAGCCTAAGAAACACTTGAAGAAGCTCATAGAGCCATTCGACTTAAACTCTGGGACAGACTCAAAAAGATGGATCTATTGGCCTAAGATGATGTTAGATGCAGTTGTATATGCCAGAAAATGCAAGTCTTGCCAAATACATGTTGACTTTATACATCTATCGCCAGAATATCTCCACCAACTGCCACATCTTGGCATTTTGAAATGTGGGGAATAGATATTATCAGAGAAATTTTGCCACCATCAACTAGGGGGCACAGATTCATACTGGCCATAACAAACTATTTCTCAAAATGGACATAAGTTATTCCCCTAACCGAAATAAAGACATTGGATGTGATCAAAGTTAGTAAACATTATCTCATATACTTCATGGCAACAACCCACAATTCGTGAGTCAGTCGCTTTTTGAATTTTGTCAACAAATATCAAATCGAAAGTGTGGCATCATCTCCCTACTATCCTACAGCTAATGAATTAGAAGAAGCTTTCAACAAAACCATTGTAAATCTTCTTAAAATGTTTGTTTCGTCCAACCAATATAATTGGAATGAAAATCTTGGGGAGTGCCTTTTTACATATCGGTCAACAATCAGAACACCTACAAAAGCGACATCCTTTTCTTTGGTATATGGATCTGAGGTAGTATTTCCTTTGGAAATCCAAATTCCATCATTACAGGTTGCATTAGTAATGAAATTGACATAGGAGGAGAAACACCAACAAAGACTCCGAGAATTAGAAGTCCTTGATGACAAGCATCTTGAAGCCCAACAGAGCATCGAGCTTTACCAAGCTTGAATTTCCAAAGCCTTTAATAGAAAAATCAAGCAGAAAACTTAAAAGAAAGGTGATTTGGTCATGTCGGTAAGGAGACATATTATGACCACTTAAATAGCTAAAAGAAAGTTCTAGCCAAAATGGAAAAAATATTTTTCTATCGACACAGTTTATTTAAATGGGCATACTATTTAGTGAAACACAATGGTGATAAAATTATGATCTCGATTAAAGAAAAATTCCTAAAAAGTATTAATCTTAAAGGTACAAAGAGTAGTATTGATACGATATGTGATATGACAAATAAAAACGAAAATGATAGACGTGAATTGCTTCAATTATCAGACTTTGTAAATATTCTAAATTGTTGAAAAGGGAGACTCAATTCAAGTAAAAGTTGAATTGCCCTATGTATAAACAACTTATCTAATAGTATGAAGCAATCAAGCTAAGTATTAAGTGGTTTGAGATACATATCCTCTAAAATGATCTCTCATTAAATCATCAACCAAATAGAAGAATCAATTAGAAAAAGCTTCAGTTGCTACCGCAGAATTGTAGTGATGAGAACATTTTATATATAGAGGAACTTCTTATGGTACTCATTTTGAAGAATGAGACAAAGAATAATTTATTTTCTCAAGTTATCTATAAGATCACCTGATATACCTTCGACCACTACCTCGGAAGTGTAGTAATGAGGAGATTTCATGGAGAAACTTCTTATAGTACTCTTTTCGAAGAACACAACAAAGAATGGTGCATTTTTCCAAGTTATCTACAAGATCACCCGGTATATCTTCAATTGTTACCCTAGTATGCTACCCTGTAGTAATGAGAAGATTTCACAAAGGAGGTTCTTATAGTACTCTTTTTGAAGGATGTGAATGATGCATTTTTAAGTTATCTACAAAATCACCGGTATATCTTTGACTGCTACCCCGGAAGTACAGTAATGAGAAGATTTCACAAAGGAACTTCTTATAGTAATCTTTCCGAAGAACATGACAAAGAATGACGTATTTTCCAAGGCTATGTACAAGGCTGAATGATTGAATGAATTTGATATATATATTTGAATTCTTTTCTCAAAAAAAGGATTCGACACTATATCTTGATCGTTGGCACTATACCCTTCCCCAATGCCAAAGTGTATACAAACTTTGATGAAGTATATATTCTTACTTCAAAGTTTGTAATATCAACACTTTGAATGAAGAAGTATCAGACAAATACCAAGGAGAAAGCAGAAAGAAGAAATACAATAATTCTTATGTTATTCTTAATGTGACTAACAAAAGTATCTGATTCTTGACACTATTATTTTCAAAACAGAACAAATTTATTCACCAATCAAATAGAGTTATCGACAATAAGGAAATCCGCCTATTGTGCATGATTCATTCTAGCCCTACCGAAACCTTACAAAGTCTGGCTTCTGTAGAGATTCTGCAACAAGGAAACTTTGCACACACTTATTAGCGTTGCAGTTAACATATTGTCGCCTGATATTTTATAATAACAATTTTCCCAGCGGAACAATGAAGAGTGTCAAACTCTCAAAATATCTTTCCTCCAAAATTTGTCAACTTAAAAATTACCTCTGACAAAATAACAAATTTCTTTCCTCTAATTTTATCAAGTTAAAATTACCTCTGATAAAATCACAAATTTCTTTTCTCCAAAATTGTCAAGTTTAAAATTACCTCTAACAAAATCACATATTCATTTCTCCAAAATGTGTCAAATTAAAAATTATCTCTGAGAAAATCATAATCTCTTTCCTCTAAAATTTGTCAAGTTAAAAATTATCTCTGACAAAAGTACAATTTTCTTTCTTCAAAATCTGTCAAGTTAAAACTTTTTTTTACCTCTGACCATATTGCAAAATCATTTCCTAAAAATTGACTAAGTTAAAAATCAACTCTAGCAATTCAAAAGCTATTATACTATAAGTTACTGAACAGCTAAAATCAATCTTGTCCAGGAAAGTTATCAATTATTTCTATCCAGTGCAAGAAGACTATTCATTCGTTACAGACATACTTCGGCATTTGAATACAAACTTTATACTGTCAAGTTAAAAGTACCTCTGAATAATATAAAAATAAGTCAATAATGTATCAAGTTAACGGTTAACTCTGATCATCAATACAATATATCATCAAGTTAATAATTACCTCTAAATGAATAATATTACCAAATTACATCACAGTTTGGTATTATCAATTCAAAATATAACTGCATTTATATCCAAAGTATTCTAAAACACTTTAAAAATTCAAAGGAATTTTGAAAATTTTGGAGGGTTTTGTTGACAAAAAATTTATTAGGACCAATGAGGAGTGATATGCATTTTTCAATAAATAAAAAATTGACTTTGAGAATCCCCTTGTAGAACTAAAACATGGGCCTTTTAAGGTTGTGTTTTACCTCTATAATATTAAGAGTCAAGAGATCTTTATAAATACAAGGAAACGCGAGTCACTGAAGCTTTGAAGATGGCTAGAAAGCTAGCACAGATCCTTAGCCATAGAGATCCGTGTTCTATGCTAAGTAAAGTTATTTCATGGACTCTGACCAAAACGCATATTTTGAGCTAAATGTAAACAAAACATGAACCCCTTCGGATCATGTTTTAATCACAAAACTTTAAAAGACGAAGGTTATCCATATTTATCCCCAAATGTGGATCTAAACAAGCAAAATAAATTGCTAAGAGATAAAACATGAATCTAAAGCCAAAGAGATCTGCGTTTCAAAAAGTAAGGAAAACGTGAGCCTCTTTAGGTCGCGTTTCGACGTCAAAACATAAGGATGGAAACCATCTTTGTTCTAAAATAGGGATCTAACCCCCGTTTCAAAGTTTCAAATGCAGGGTCACGTTTTGGATGAAAACCATCCTTATTTATCCTGAAATGTGAATCTAACCCACATTTCATAGTTTCGAATGCAGGATTGTATTTTGATCTCACAATCATAAAAGATAAAAATCATTCTTATTTATTCTCAAATGCGAATCTAACCCGCATTTCAAAATTTCAAATGCAAGGTGTCATTTTGATCTCAAAATCCTAAAGGATGAAAACCTTCCTTATTTATTCTCAAATGCACATCTAATCTATGTTTTATAGCTTCAAGTGGTTGTCTTTTGATCTCAAAATCCTAAAAGATGAAAAATCATCCTTGGTTATTCTCAAATGCAAATCTAACTCGCATTAGAAAATTTTAAACACAGGGCTGCATTTTGATCACAAAATCCTAAAGGATGAAAACCATCTTTATTTATCCTCAAACGTGGACCTAACATACATTTCAAGGTGTCAAACGTACGATCATGTTTTTATATCAAAATTCTAAAGGATGAAAATCATCCGAATTTATCCTCAAATGTGGATCTAACCCATGTTCAATGTTTCAAACGCACGGTTGCGTTTTGATCTCAAAATTCTAAAGGATGAAAATTATCCTTATTTATCCAGCATTTCAAAGTTTTATTTGCATGTATGAGCATGACAGTTGCAAAGAGCCAAAACATGGATCTAAAGCTGAGATTCATACTTCGTTTATAAATCTAAAGGATTAAAAACATCAGTTACAAATCCAATGGCTCAAAGACAAGAAATTAATCCTTTATTTAAGAGGTTATTAATTGGATAGTTATACCAATTCAAAAGTCTCTAAATATCTATAAATAGTCAATATTTGTGCTGAAGAAGCGGTTGAATTATCTCCATGTAAGAACTCGTGCTAAAAATCTAGAGTTCAAAGGAATTCTCTTTGTCCAAAGTTTGTCAATAACTACAACTCAGAATTCGTATTCAGATCGTAAACAGAGAGCAAGATCATCCTCCATGGCTACAAGAGAACCCTACCTTTAAATAAAGAGAAATTATTTTTCTCATCTTCTATAAACAGAAATTCGTTCTTATTGTAACTTTTCTTAAGTTTTCAATAAAATTAAATTTTATGGCAAACAGGAATATGTAGTACTCCTGCAACATTTCAAAGATGTATATTATTTTTAGCGATATGGTTGAAGACTATTTAGAAGTATTTACGGATGACTTCTCTATATTCAGAAATAACTTTGAAGCATGTCTGACTAATTTAGGAGTTGTACTTGAATGTTGTCAACAAAAAAATTTAATCCTAAATTGGGAAAAATGGCACTTTATGGTTAGAAAAAGTATTGAATTAGGCCACATTGTTTCATCCAAAGGGATGGAAGTAGATAAGGCGAAAGTCGAATTTATTTCTAAAATACCAATACTTATGACCGTAAAAGATATATCTTCATTCTTAGGACATGCTAGCTTCTATAGAAGGTTTATAAATGATTTTAGTAATATTTCTAGACCTCTTTCTCACCTTTTTTCGTAGGATATGCAGTTATGTCAAACAGTTTCGATACACTCAAGGAGATGCTTATCAAGACACTAATAATGCAACCTCTAGATTGGTCACTATCAGTTGAAATTGTATGATGCAAGCAATTACGCAATTGGAGCAACTTTGAGACAGCTAAGAGATAAGAAGCCCTACATGACTCTCAATGATGCGCAAACAAATTACATGACAATAGAGAAGGAGTTTCTAGTTGTAGTTTTTGTTCTCGATAAATTTTATTCGTGTATTTTAGGCTCACATGTGGTTGTTTTTACAGATTATTTTTCTCAAATATATCTTATCCAATAAGGATGCAAAGCCATGATTAATACTGCTACTTCAAAAGTTTGATTACAAAATTCGAGATAAAAGGGAGTAGATAATGTGGTCATCGACCACTTTTCTCGTCTAACATTTGACAATGATAAACTACATATTAGGGATTAATTCTCGGATGATCAACTATTTTACATTAAGACGACTCTATAGTGCACTGATATTATTGATTTTCTTGCTGCAGGTGAAATGTCAAGTAATTGAAGTGCACAAGGTAAGCAATGATTCGTACGAGGTACATCATTTCTTTTATGTTAATCCCTACCTATTAATTATTGTCCAGATTAAATGATTAGGCATTGTGTGCCTGATAATGAGATCGAGAGTGTTATTGCTTTCTGTCACATAGAAGCTTGTGGTGGGCATTTTTCATCTACAAGGACGATGGCCAAGATTCTCTGCTGTAGATTTCACTGGCTCACGATGTTTAGAGTTATGCATGAATATTGCAAACATGGCGAATCACGTCAGAAATTAGGTGCATTAATATGGAGGAATGATATGCTTTTGACACCTATTCTTCCAATTGAAGTATTCCATTGTTGGGGAATTGACTTATGGGGCCATTCTCCATTTCTAACAGATATACTTATATCCTTATAGCAGTTGATTATGAACCTAAATGGATAGAGGTTGCTGCATACAAAAATAATGACTAACAGATAGTAATTAAATTTCTCAGAGAGCATACATTATCTAGATATAAAGTTCCTAAAGGTATATATATAAAGCAATGGGGATTCATATTTCTGTAATTAAACTTTTGAGAATTTCATAAAAAATATCATATCACACACAAAATTTACACACCATATCACTGACAATCAAATAGATAAGTTGAATTAGCTAATAGGGAAATTAAACAAATCTTTAATCCATTGATTTGTGATCTAAATCATACACTCCCAAGTGCAAAAGATCGACAAGTAGTACAAGGGTGATAACTCAAGATCATTCTCTCAAGGATTATTTTTTTATTGTAGTAAATACTTATGAAAGAAATAGATTATAGAAGAGAAAGATAGGATTTTATTTTACTAAACTAAAGATTGATTGATTATTAATTATTTTTTTAAAAAATATTAGTATATAAATTAACAACCCTATGGAATAATTTACTAGATATACTTGTACTTGTTAACACAAATGCATAGATTGCGTGGTCTCCCTAAAATCGAAAAATATATCTTTGAATCACAAAGTCAAATAAAGTTGCAAACTTGATAATTTGTCTATTTTCTTTAGTAATTCTATGTGTTTTGAGTTAATCTTAACATGACATATGAATAATAAAAATAAAAAATCAATGTCTAAGAACTGTGCCTAAAGAGTTTACGGTATATCAAAAATTAAATAAAATAAATAATATTTGGACTGGATTTATATCCTAGGCTAATTAAAATAATCTAAAACCAAACTATAATTCATTAGTTAGCTTGCTAGAATTATTGGAAGAGTAAGATAGCAAAACACTCTATATCCCTGTAGGAATGAGCTGTTTGTGCTATAACCAACATTGTGTGCTTGCAATAATATTATTCACACCAAGTTTTTAGCACCGTTGCTGGGGATCCACGGTATTTTCTTGCTTTTTTTAATATTTTATGAGTTAATAGTGTGTGTTAAGTATGTAGGGACCCGGAAATATAGATACATGAACCAAAAATGGATAAGAGGAGCCTTAGGAAGCTACTACAGAAACTAGAGAGTCAAACTCCCTATTCCTACTGCTAGTTGGTGGCAAGAGCTGCCAAATAACAACAACAAAGGTGAAAAATCTCCCCCTCTTTTTCTGCTATTTTATGATTTTGGTCTCTAGTTCTATAAAAAATAAAAATAAAATAAAAACAGTAGGAACAGTAGGAAAATCATGTTTTTATTTAATTATATTTCTTCCACCATTTCATCTCACCACACCTCACTTCTTGCATTAGTTTAGGAAACTCACGCATATACTTACATTCACTGGTCCATGCCATATTGTATCCATGATCAGTTTAGTCAACTAGTCCAATCAGATTTAGTCATGGGAGATATGATGGACCAGCCTATTCCAGTACTTCAGGATCAATGTTACCCGTTGTGCATATTACTACCATCATGCATAAAGCTCCCACAAGCAGGGGTATCAACTATGAATTAAAACGGCAATGTATTAGCATGCTTCTTAAATTTACTAGATCTGACTCTCATGATACCTATCTTTTTATCAGTAAATTTTAAGAAGTATGTGTAATGATCAAACTGCAATATTTATCAGCTCCATTTTATCTCGTTCGATCTCAAGGATAATACCAAGAAGTGGTTGTACAGTAAACTTACTGATTCAATTACTACTCAGGATGAATTCGTTACAGTATTTCTAAAGAAGTACTATCCCACTACAAGACGACCAAAATACGAAATGCTATTAGTCAATTTCATCGAGTGTCGAGAGAATCCTTCTGGAAGTACTTGGAATGGTTCAAGGACTTACTAACTCAATGCTCCCACCATGCAATAGATAAGTGGTAATTGTGTCAAATCTTGTACAAAGGACTCGATTACACTTCTAAAACTATTTTTGAGTCCATGTGGCAAGGGAGTTCATGAGAAAAAACGAAGATGAAGCATGGCATTTCCTAGAAGACCTATCATGACAAACTATGCAATAGGGTAGTCCTACTGAGAGCCCAATGTATTGACTTTTGCGAACAAGGGCGGGATTTATAGCATCGACAGCTCTATACCTATCGAACCTAAGATTGCAGCTCTTGCTAGGAGAATCGAAATATTGGAAACTCCTAGTGCTCCACTGGTGGGTCAAGTCAATCAATTATAAGTGTCACATTTTTTAATTGCGGAACTCCAAATCATGTTATAAAGGAGTGTCTATTTTTTATGAATCTCATGGGTCCAACACTTGAGCAGGATAATGCCTTATACCAATGACCCATGGATGAATCCCAACTCCAGCTCATCTCAGTCTGTTCCATCCTATATTTACCAATGCAATGCCATTCACACATCCAAATCTGACAAGCAAGTGGAGAATAATGTGGCCATGCCCCTAATTCTACTCCTACTATTCCACAGGTTACACCATCTCTTCCATCTCTTTTTCTATATCTATATCCATCACCTCCATTGTCATCACACACTCATTCAGATGAATCTATTTCTAAGCCAAAAGCACCATATCCCGGCTTAGGAAACCTTAACCGCAAGTAAGAAGATTCTCAAAACATTTCAATAGATGAACGTTAATATTCCACTCTTTGATATCATACAATAGGTTTCCACTTATATCAAGTTTCTCAAATAATTGTGCACTAAGAAACAAGCAAGAACTGTTCCTAAATAAGTTTTTCTTGCAACAAATATATCACAAATTCTCTCTAACTTCTTGTCTGTCAAATACAAAGATCCAGGTTCCCCCATAATTTCATGCACAATTAGAAATACTACATTTGACATGGTGTTGCTTGATCTAGGAGGAAGTGTCAACTTACTTTCTTACATTGTTTATTAGCAACTAGGGCTAGGAAAACTTCAACCTACAAAGGTCACATTGTAACTAGCTGATCATTCAATCAAGAGACCACTTGATATAGTTGAAGATGTGCTCATAAAGGTCAGTGAGTTCATCTTTCCTGTAGACTTCATTGTCTTAGAAACTGAGCTGATATCCAATCCACAGAATTAAATTCCTGTTATTTTAGATATACAATTCCTTGCAACTTCACATATATTAATCGATTGTAGGAGTGACTTCATGAAGCTATCATCTAGGAATATGACTGTGGCATTAAACATACTCAACATGGATGAGCACACCACGAGCTCCCTTATAGAGGTTAACATTGTTCACAACACACACTCATTCCATTTCTTGTGTTGATGTTGAACCTACATTTGAGTCAATTTTCAATGGATAACTCATATTATTAGACAAATTGGCACACACCCACTTTATGTATGATGACAGTTTTACGAGTGTGCAATTCGTTTATGAGCAAATATTTGAGGGTTTGTTTACAGAGAAGCTCACATTACTTCGTAAATTAGAAGGGCTACTACACTTCACAGTTGTGTCTCACTTGATCATGATGTACTCTCCATATCTCACAATATTCCTACATGTGTACTTATTACTAATGATGATTGGCATGTTTACATCATAATTTTATTTAGCCCAATTATAATGCTTACATGTGGAAAAAAAAGGAAGCAAGGATGGCATAGGAAGTACAAAGATAATTTTGTAAGTTATAGGAGGTTGATGAGACACAATAATATACCCACTTCACGTTTAAAATGCACACATTATGAAAGCAGAAAGTGATCGAGAGGTTATAACTGCTTTTCGTCCATTAATAGGATAACCATATCGAGATCATGATCTTTCACGACTCTCATTAGTTATACGTTACTTATAAAATATTTTTCATTTTTATTTTGCCACTCTTGGTTCATGTATGAGAACATATACAAGTTTAGGTGTGAGAGTGGATTAGGAAATTTTTTTTGTATTTTTCTAGGATTTTTATTTTTTATTTTTTTAGGATTTTTATTTTTTATTTTTAGGATTTTGGATTTCTTTATTTGACACTTTAGGTAGTTTTTAGGGTATTTAAAAAATTAAAAAAATATTTTTTGCAATAAATCGAGCTAATTACAAATAAAAGAATAGGTATAGATGGGATATTTGATATGAAAGTATATTAGATAGTACACTTAGAATTTTAAAAAAAAATAAAATAAAAAAATAAATACGGCTAATAATATACATCTATTTTTTTACTTCACAATAACTTATTAGGTTAAGGACAAAAATGAAAAAAAAAATATAAAAGAAAAAGTAGAAAAAAGGAAAAAAGAGGTGAACCTGATATTTAAAACTATGGTTTTTTATAAATAAATTTCTTAAAAATTACTAATTTGTTAGGTATTCGCGTCTAAGTAAGAGTAAATATTTACACGAACGGTGTTTTTAAGAGATGAGTATGATCTGAATAATCAGATATTTGCACCTAAGTAAACTTGAATATTCGCATGAAAGGTGAAATATTCTCAAAAAAAAAGGAAAATAGAAAAAATAAATTATTTATAGAGAAAAGAGAATCATGAGTTAGAAAGAAATAAACTATCGCACGTGCACGTAAATGTATATGAGCCAAAAACCTATTTATTAGTGATATTGAAAAATATGATTTGAATTTTTGACTAAAATAATAAATGTATTTGATATGATACTTGATTTGAAAAATTAATAATTCAAATGCATTTTTGAATTTGTAGATTAGTAAAATTAATTATAGAAAATACTAAAAATATTTTTTTTGCTTTTGTAAAAATAATTGTTTTTCTTGATTTTTAGTTATCCTTATTTTTTTTATTCCTCAATCTCTTTTCTTCATGAATTTTATGGGCATATTCATTGCCAATTCTCACAAGACAAAACTCGTTCACTAAGATACCTAGGTGCAATATTGAAAATAACGCTTATGAAACCCGTTATGTTACGTTATGAAACCTAACAGAAAGCGAACGCTACTTAACAGTTGAAAATAACTCAATGCACCGTAACGATGCGTTTTTTATGTTATTTTACGTTATTTTACATTACGTTACATTAAATTATATTATGTTACGTTATTTACAATAATTTTTAATAATTATTATATTGATTCCGATTATTTATTTTGATTATTAGCAAATTGCTGTAGTTTTTTTCACTTGACAGCTTATTATTTGCTTATTTGATTTCTTGTTGCATTGTTAACTTGTACATCCTTATTTTCTTATTATAATTCCTTTCCAATTACTGAAATTTTTTTTGTTATAATTTATTTCCAAATAATAAAATTTCTTACTTGTTGATTAAATTGAATTCTCAGCTAATCTAAAATAAACATTTAAAAATAACATAAATTGAGTATTACAAAATATAAATTATAATATTAATAATAATTGAAAATAAATTTGAAATTTTGTTCTCTTGTTTAGATGATGACTGAAATTATTGGTGTGAATGTAATTTAATTTATAAATATAAATATGAGAATTACTATGAAACTTGTTACAAAATTAGAATTAATACTGAGATATAATTTTTTATATTTTCTTTTAGAATTTTAATTCAATTTTAAATTTATAAAATTTATTTAATATAGTTTTATATTTATTTTTATTAAATAAATAGAAAATCGTGTAACATACGTTATGCGCTACGTTATATGCTATATAATCTAATGGAGACAAAATGTTACGTTACCGTTATTGTTATTTAAACATTGCCTAGAAGTTTAATGGCTTGTTGCACATGTTAAGTGCAACCGTGATTTTTGCAAAAGTAAGTTAGGATTTTTCTTTTTATTTTTAGGTCTAGGTTTTATTCAAGTACTAGCAAAAAAATAGGTGTGGCGGTGTAATGAGTATAATATTTGCATATTTATAGACCTCATATTACATATTTTTGTATATAAATAATACTATTTGGGTATTTTTAGTGTGTTTTTTAGGTTAAACCTATTCCTACTAGGATATGCTAAGAAATCATAGACAGATTAATAAACTGAGTTCAGAAAGAGCTAAAAAAGAATAAAACTACAAGAACACAAAACTATGAAGCACCAAAGCGAGATCCATTTAGTAAAAGAGAAGAAAAGAGCTAAAGTGTCAAGCTGCAGAAGCCAGCAACCAATCTACCACACTTTTGCCGCTAATTGGCTGCATAGCCATCATTTGGCCATACTTTGGGCCCCGCATGCCCTGAATTTTCTTCTGCTGAGACATACACTGATTAGGGTTCTGGTGGCAAAATAAAAACTCTGTTATTTAGCGGTCAATGCTGCTATTTGGCAGCAAGACATTTGAATCTGTAATTAGAATTTTTTGGAGGGCTTTGTTGCAATTTTGTAGTTATTCAATTGTAACAGGATTAGGGTTTGATAGTCCGAGGTCTATACATTGGTTGTATCCCTGTAAATTATGGTTTTTTATGTAATTTTGAATTTAATAAAATAAGGGGATTAGGAAGGCCACAATACCTTAGGTTCAGAGGTGATTCTTTGTTGTTCATCGCTTTCTAGTAGGTAATAAATTTTTATGTACTGTTTAGTATAGTTTAATTGCTTTCTAATATAGACTTATTGCTTTCTAAAATAAATTTCTATTGTTTTCTAGAACATAGAATTTTTATTGCTTTCATGGATTAAAATAAGATCTTGTTAATTAGGTGTATGTGTAACTAATTAGTTTAGTTTTAGGATGTAGAAGAACATAGGAATCAAGCATATATTAATTTATGTATTCTTTCTAAAATATAAATAAAAAAAGACATAATTTGTCTATGAAATGATAAAAATACAAGAACTCATGGATTAACACTTTGATAGGTTATACTTAATTTAAATATTTTGATAGCCTATGCTTAGTTAGGGTTTGTTGTTGTTGGTTTTTATTTTCTTCATAGATTTTATCTAATGATCTAGTTTGTTTTTATGAAAAGTAACATCTTTGATTGGTTATGTTAGCACACAACTTGATTGTCCATGCTTAGGGTACTTTAAATAAAAATTAAACTAAAAAATTCTTTTTTATGAAAGGAAAAAGATAAAATACATATGGAAATAGTGGATTCTATATCCTAAGCTAATTAGAATAATCTAAAACTAAATTAGAATTCATTAGTTAGCTCGCTAGAATTATAGAAAGAGTAAGATAGCAAAAAACTCTAGATCCCTATGGAAATAACATGTTTTCCTACAACCAACACTATGCGCTTGCAGTTAGATTATTCACACTAATATGCATCATATATTATAAACTCGGATATGGATAGAAGCTATATAATCTATAAGAGCTATGTCGTATAAGGATTATTATAATATTAAGCCTGAGAATATTTTATTGTTGCGGCTTTGGGTGATACTGGATCATCGGAGTGATAATTATTACCCAGTATGATATGTCTATTATTGTAATATAGTACGGGATGTGAATGATAATACATAATTGTATGACATGGTTCAGCGCCATGTGTTTGTGACCAGGACCCGGATATGTATAGCCACTTATATGACAATGGAAAATAACATTATCTTATCCATTAATACAGTTTCTACAACTAATTTAGATGATGACTGAGACTAATAGAATAAATGATCAAGATACATAAAATATTTATTTTATCGTATTGTTTATTTATTTACTTATTTATACTTGCTTATATACTTAATTTTATATGTCCATGAGTAACAATGACATGAGCATGCCCACGTATACTGATACTCCTGTATTATAATAGTACACATTTTTATCCCCTTAAAGTGTTACTTGGTAGGTTTAATCTTCTGGGTTCTGAACCCAGGTACTGATAAGCGGATGGAAAGTCTACACCAGTTGAATATTCATACTTCGTTGATAAAACTGAATGTCAGTAAGAGATGAATTTTCTATCATAATCTTGTATATACTGTTCATATTTTATTTTGCTGGACAATATTTTCTCTTTTAGCTATTTTATTGTACAAATCTAGGACAGTGAGTCCTTTCATGTAATAAATCTCATATTTTATAAATGTAACTTCAGTTTCAGATATGTTATTTATTCGTATGTTGTGGCAGTAGTTACGATTATTTCAGGATCTTATGACTGTTGGGTAATGCAGTGCAAATTTTAGGTCGCATCCTCTATTTTGAATAACAACCTCTATTTTGAATAACAACTACAAAACGGGATCTTTACAACTTTTGAGCCATGCTAGGCGTGCATAATCCCCATTCGGTCATGTTGCATGCATGCTGACGGTATTCACTACGTGTGGTGTTCGTAGAGGCACAATTAGCAATCAAGTGCAGTGAGTGCAAATTCCACAATGCGCTGAGCTGGTATGCCCTGGGCTGAGCGTGCAGGGCGGTCTTTCTGTGCCCTACATGCTTTTGCCGCATGGCCTGGCTGTTGGCGACTCTCCACCCAGGGAAAGCCCGTTCACTCCTCACTGTACGCCTTCCAGCATTACAATCTTGCATTGTTTGCCTATACACCTATGTGCGTTATATCAATCCATCGGAATTAGAGGTTTTATGACTACAATTTTTTGTTTATCCTGCTTTTAAATTCAAAATTAAATTATGATAAGCAAATTAAAATCCAAACTCGTGCTTGTCCACATGCTAATTTAAGACATGAAATAACATAAATTTTTTAAGGAAAAAAATAAAAACATAGATTTGCATCGTCCTAGGCGAACATGCATAGATCATAAGAGTTGCATCTTTTATGATTTTAGCGCATACTCTCAATCTCAAACACGTAATACACACGACACGCATCATTAGGAACCTGATAATTTCATGAAACTGGATAAGAGAACAGAAAAACATGCATAATGCATAACTTAACATGATCCTCATCTTGTTAATTAAGCAGTTCTTGTTTCATAATTATGTGTAGAACACGGCATTCAATGCAAGTTATCACAAAATTCAACTCCATCTAATCGTTTAAATAATTGTACATTTAATACAAATTTTTAACCCAGAAAACCTTAATTAAATTAAAAAATAATCAGAAAGTGCAAAAAGCTCTAATCTTTATTAACAACCCTAGACAATCAATCTTGAATTATTTATCACAGAATATTGTAGAGCCTTAGCCCATTATCTGATACTATCAAGTAATATGTAGAAGGTATATTATGGTATGAGATGACAAGGTTAATACGCGTAGGCAATTTAGTACCATTCCGTTGCCATGGATCTTAGAAATATTGACGCTGTTGCATAGAAGGCTACTAGTTAATTGAACTGTGTATGGTTTTATTTTTAAGACTCTATAATGGAGGCCATCGTTGTGGGCTTTCACTTACGAATCACCACATAACTGTTGCTGAGACTATAACCTACGATACTTCTGGTAGAGATTTACTAGGATAATTGTTATACAAATTATGAGGGAGAGTGCTATATTTATAGCTTGCATCACCTCAACAGTAGTCTTAATTCTGCTAGGAAGCAAGGACTAATATTTACTCTCTCTCTCTCTCTCTCTCTCTCACAGTGTGTAACGGCTCGCCATCCGAATTCTGGATAGCTGAGTTGTTCGGTAGCATATTCATACGCTAAACTTCATTACAATATCGATGATTGCTTCATATCACAATAACATTTTAATAGAAAATATTACTTTTATTAAATGAACAAATTTGGATTATAATGGATAATGCGTAAATAAGGATAGAAATAACTAAGAATAAAAATAATATTTTAAGAGTGGAATCAATCTAAAATTATAAATACAAGGTCGAAAAGTAAATAGGGGTCTATTTTCTAGCTTCAATTACTCCTTGTAATACTTCATATATTCAATCTGCTCAATCGGATTTATCTCAAAATTTAGGCATGCACACCCAGATCATCAGATTGCAACCAAATAAAAAAATATTATTATGAAAAGATAAAGAGTAAAATCAATCGACATTGACAGTGTATTTGAATATAAATATAGAACATTAATTAATTTATTATTTAAGTTCTTCATTATTTTTATTCTATTACAATTTTCTTCTAGTCTAAATGTCAAATATTTCAATATAAGATATCATATATATTGGAGAATCCAATTGATACTATATCCATATTTCGATTGTCTCCCGTATAGACTCGAAAAAACGGTCACATGGTTATCCGAGCTGGATAACGACAATAGTAATATTCTGATATGATCCAGCAAATCGCCATACACTTATGGTGTATGCAAAACTAGTTGTACAACTTAACAATTAGTCAAAATTAAGTTTTGACATCAATAAGTATCTCCCCCAACCTAGTATTGTTTAGAGTTATCAAGATCGTGTCAAATCCAGTATAATACATTTCCAATCAGTATGATCCTGATTTTGTTCGAGTTCTAGCGTATTCAAGTTCATTATAGTTCAGTGAATTTAGAGAGATGTTTACAATTATAGCATATTACCAAAATTTCAACTCTTAATTTCAGAGATTTTTAACTACATATCATAATGATATACGACTAGGTAAGAGTAAAAGGTGGGAGGTTTTCCATGCAAACACGTTGCTTAATTAAATAACGCACTTTCTTTTGAAACTCTTTTCTATGCACCATTACAATATGACATTACAATCATAATCACCATCAATTAGCATTTCAATTACTATTTTTTAGTCAATGTATAACATATGTTTTATTTAAATAAAATTTATAAGATAATCAAATTGCATGTAAGACAATTCTTAAAAATAAGATATAAATTATTTAAACAACTCTTGGCAATTTAAATAATAACTTATATCATTACATGAATAAATAATTGCATATCATTGAACTATAATTCATTCCTATCTAATAGAAATGGTACATAAAATAGTAAGTTCAAGAATGAACTTTCCTTGGCCTAGAATTTTATTCATCAATTAACTTCACATTCAAGTTTCTGGTCGAAATTAATATCTACATAAGAAATTATTATGAAAATATTAAAATAACTAAATCTAATTTTTTTGTAATTTAGGAAATTTTTTTGAATTGTTATGGCATGTAAGAAGTTCGTTTTTAGTTATTAAAGGCTGACAAGTTTGAAACAATAAAACGAAAAGGGAAATTATCTTATTGTGTCAATAAAATGAAGGATGTAAATTTTAATTAAATTCTAATTATGGGTATCTACCTAAATCCAATAAAATATAATCTAATTAAGAAAGAGAGATAGCTCCTACCTCTTAATGGATTCCCAGAGAGAAGAAGAGAAGGAGTTGCCTCAGCGAGTGGTGTTCTGGCGAGGGGTGTTTCAACATGATGGTTGCTGATGGGATGGCTCAGACAGCGTGGTACTTATCTGAATAGAAAATAGTACTTGATAGATGGTTCCTCTGGTAGTCAATGGTGATCTAGTGGTCAACAACTCTCTAGCAGTCGATGGCACTTTGGCAGTTAGCGAACTGTTGCTGGCAGCGACGATGCCGGCGATCGGTGGTGCTCTAGTAGTTGACAACATTTCTGTAGTTAGCGGTGCTTCAGCAGTAAATAACGCTCCTGTGACAATAAAAGAGGAGATGAGAGAGTTTGTTGATCTACCTAGTCCTAATCGATTTACTTCTCTATTAGTCAGAAGCTTCTGCTAGTTAATAAATATCAAACTAGGACAATTTGTATATCGTTAAGACAACACTTGTTATTTGGAGCCTATTGCCGAAGCCACTTTGCTCGTCAGTTCAAGTGCGACCAATTATATATTGAGAATCCAAATCCAAATATAAAATCGGTCGGCAATTTGTTCAAAGAAGCAAGGGCATAGTATCATTTTGTTGGGGCTGCACCTTAACTCGCTTCAGTTTGCCGCAAAAATAACCGTACTCTTATACTTAATTTGGCTTTTATACCTGGTATTTTATAGCTAACTCAAATCGTCAGAAGTATAACACGTAAATAGTACTTGTCTCCGGGACATCAAATCTTGGTATGCCCAAAAGAGATAAGCTGGATCTAGCAGGACGCCTGGACTAGACGAATTTCAAGTTATTAAAGAAGATGCTCTTGAAGTTAAAGCTTCTATTGCCCCTATCGCAGGTGTTTCTATTCCCGAAGTAGTTCCTGCAACTACTATTTCTTCGCCTAAAAGGGGACCATCAAAGTGCACAAGGACTTCTCCAAGTGAGAAAGAAAGGAAGAAGAGCCGAAAGAAGTCTACTTCAGGTGCAATTCCCGAGACTCTTGCAGTTCTAGGAGAGGAAATAGAGACTGCTATAGGAGATGATGACGAAGAACAATTTTCTCGACTATGCCCTCGTACTATTCGGCCAAGTAAAAGTATTGGGCCAGTTATAAGGATTGAGGGTGAAGCTTCTGTACTTTCCACTGCTGCAGCTGAACCTAGTCCAGGTACTGTTCAAGAAGTTACTAAGAGACTTGGATGACAACTAATGTTTCTACAAATGCTTCTTCTAAGGTTGATATTGCTTCCGTCAATGTTGCAGTAGAGACTGAGACTGCAACTCGACAAACGGCTCAAACAAATGATGATGAGGTGCAGATAATAGGAGAAATCCAAAGACCAAGCTCCTCATTAGTAATGATGCAAGATATTACGGTCGCTCTACAAGTCCTACCACTAGACCACTTTAGAATCGTAAGGCCCTTCTCTCTCTCTCGTTTCATTCATTTTATCAGATTGATGATTTTTTCTTGATAAACTTATAGTGGGGACATGGTCACTTCTTCTGATTCATCTGAAAAACTTGATTATTCAAGTGATGATGATAACATTATTATAACGATGACTTCCATTCATCAACGCCTCCACCATATCACAGAAAACATGCCTATTTGACTGCAGAAGAAAGGGCCGAAGTATACGGTCCTACGGAACCGAGTACTTAACCCTCAAGTTCTTCACCAACTGAGACGTCATTTTAGTTGTTTGTTTATTCTTGTTTCCTTCATTGTTTTGTAACTCTCATTCTCCTTTTTTTCTATAGGATTGTCATCTCCTACTCTAGTTTCTAAGCTTATGGCTGAAACATTTTCAGAAATTGTGCCATCTGCCACGGCCACTGAAGCTCCTACTGAAGCCACTCCTTCTGTTGAGGCTACACCTCCTGTTGAAGCTGCTCCTTTTGCTGAAGTTGCTTCTTCATCTTGAAATGCAACAAGAATCACTTCGATCTTGACGAGTCTACTCCCTCACTTACCTCTATCACTGAAACTGCAATGGTATCTACTTTGGATGTTTCTTTGTTAGTGCCAGTAACCTATCTGATTCATTAAAAAGAGACACAGAAATTGGTACACTTACTGAGAAGCTAGTCTAGTATGCTATTAAAGATTTCTTCTCTTTTTTAGGACATTGCATAAGTATGATTTTAAAAGGGAGATCCTTTACTTCTATTGCCACCCTCCTGAGTAATTACATTGTTGGCATAGCAAGTGTACATGGAGAAGAAAGAGAAATTCCCTACAAGACCATAATAGCTCAACTCCAAGATCATGCTGAGATCTTATCAAAGATTTGAAATACAGATAAGTCTGAAATGGTTGAAACCACTTTTAAAAAATTATTGGAGGTGCAGCTAAGACTTCAGGAAAAGGCTCATAGGAAGATGGATACTCATCAAGCTCAACTTAATAAGATCCAATCTGCTAATCATGTCTATGTGCTTAGATAGATAGTGTTGTTACTTCAGCTAAAAGTTAGGATCAAGCCATTATAAAGACTCAAAAAACTATTGCGAAAGCCTAGGTTTATCTTAAAAGGACTCTTAAAGCCTGTGAAGAAACCATGAAGACCATCACTAATTTATCTAGGTAACGTGATAATCTTAACAAGGCTTTCATGGCTAAGCAAGCAGAACCGAAAACTCTTAAATCTGATCCATCTAGCAACCTGACTGTTAGTGAAGAGGAATTGCGAAGACATACCACTATTCAAGCTTGTGAGGCTGTTCAATTGGAGATGAGGAATGTTGAAGAAAAGATTAAAACTCTCCTGACTCAATAATTTGTATTTCGTCTTTTTTTTAATATTGTATGACTTTGAATATTTTGTCAAGAAGCTTTTGAAATTATGAATTGATGATGTATTTTGATGAATATAAATTTTTTGTCGTCATCATTCAGGTGTTACTGTTAACTTAATGAATGGATTTGGTTGATGATCAGAGGTATTTGTTGACTTAATACATCATTAAATCTTTTGCATATCGTCCAGAGGTAATTATTAACTTGATAATATAGAGTCTGTATTCAAACACCGAAGTATATTTGTGACAAATGAATAATTTTCTTGAACAGGATAGAAGTAATCATTAACTTTTCCGAATAAGTTGTAATTTTAGCTATTCAGTGACTTATAGCATAATAGTTTTTGAATTGTTAGAGATAATTTTTAACTTGGCAAATTTTGTAATAAATAAATTTTGGTTTTGTCAGAGATAATCATTAACTTGACAAATTTAGTGGAAAATGGATTTTGGTTTTGTCAGAGGTAATTTTTAACTTGACAAATTTTGTTGAAAACTGAATTTGATTTTATCAAAAGTAATTTTTAACTTGACAAATTTGGTGGAAAAATAATTTATTTTTGTCAGAGATAATTTTTAACTTGACAAATTTGGTAGAAAGTGAATTTGTTTTGTCAAAGGTAATTTTTAACTTGACAAATTGGGTGAAAAGTTTTGCTTCGGTGAGGAAATTATTGTTATAAAATAACGAGTGACAATATATATATTGACTGTGCTGCTAGTTAATGTTAGAAAGATTATAGTTGTGGAATTTGCTTTGTAGCAAAATCTCTAGAAAAGGACCCTGTTTTATAAGGTTCTGGTAGTACTAATCAGAAATTGACTTCTTCATTGTAGATAAACTCCATTTGTTTGGTGAACAAATTGATCTGTTTGGAGATAATAATGTCAAGAATTAGACACATTCGTTAGTCACCTTAGGAGCAATACAAGAATCGTTGTATTTATTCTTTATATTTTCTCCTCATGATTGGTTGGATATATGTTGACATTGCAAACTTTGAAGTAATAATATGCATCAAGGTAGCGTTTAGGTAGAACAATGATCAAGATATAGTGTTGAATCTTTCTTTTGTTGTAGTATATGTATTAAATGATTTGATAATCTTATTAGATCTTTTCCGAGATACCAGTCAGGATACACCAAATAACTTGCAGATAACTTGGGGAAATGCCTCGTTCTTTGTTGCGTTATACAGAAATAGTACTATAAGAAGTTTCTCTATGAAATCTTCTTATTACTGCACTTCCGAGCAGTGACAGAGGATTATTGAAGAAAATATGTATCTCAAACTGCTCAATATTTAGCTTGATTACTTCTTAATATTACATGAGCTGTTTGTTCATAATCTGAATTGCAATAAGCAGTTGGGGAATCTTCTAATACCCATCAAAACCTCTTTTGATAGTTATTGGAGACTGTCTTGGCCATAATCACTTTGAGTTAAGTGGATTTACCCATTGAAAGGATTGGCAGTTGGATTTTCCAATATTTTCACTGAAATATTCTATACTGAAAAGAGAATTCGGATATGCAGTAGTGGATTTTCCCATATTCAAATAGATGTGCTTCAAGGCGAACTACAAGAAGAGCAAGATGATAGGTACTTCTGTGATGGACTTCTTGAATATTACATTAAGAATAATATTTCCTTAGAAATTTCCCATTCATCGACATCATAATCATGTTGCCGTTCAGTTTCGCTAACCGATATACTCCATTCGAATAGACTGTGTCGATAACAAAACGTCCTTTCCATTTTGGCTAGAACTTTCTTTTGGACTGTTGATTGGTTATGATTAGTTTTTTTTACTGAAAAGACCAAATTACCTTTTTTGAAAGTTTTTCGCTTGATATTTTTATTAAAAGTTTTGAAAATTCGAACTTGATAAAGTTCAATGCTCTATTGCGCTTCAAGACATTTGTCATTGAGAGCTTCCAACTCTAGAAGTCTTTGTTGATGTTTTTCTTCCTATGTCATTTTTATTGTTAATGCAACTCGTAATGACAAAATTTGGATCTTCAAAGAAAATATTGCTTCAGATCCATACACTAAAGGGAAAAGTGTAGCATTCATAGGCATTTTGAAGGTTGTTCAGTAGGCCCAGAGGTATTCTCAAGCTTTTCATCCCAATCATGTTGGTTGGATGAAACGAACTTCTTAAGGATCTTCACAATGGTTTTGTTGAAAACTTATGCTAAACCATTGGCAGCAGGATAGTATAGAGATGAAACTACACTTTCAATACGGTATTTGTTGCAAAACTTGAGAACAATGACTCACAAATTGAGATGCATTGTCACGAACAATTCTCCTAGGTACCCCGAAGCAATATATAACATAATGTTTGATGAATTTGATCACATCTGATGACTTTACTTTAGTTAGGGAAACAGTTTCAATCCATTTTTAAAAGTGATCTGTTATGGCTGATATGAACCTGTGACCTCTTGTTGACAGTGGACAGATTGACTGATAATGTTTATTCCCCACACTTCAAAGGGCCATGATGTAGCTGTTGGGTGAAGATATTCTCATGGCTGATGTATAAAATCAGCATGTATTTGACAAACTCTGCATTTTCGAGCATAAACGGTTCTATTATCATCTTGGGTCAATAGTATCCCATTCTTCAGAGCCTGTCCCAAAGTTTTGGTCTTGGTTGATGCACTCTGCAGATGCCACTATGAGCTTCTCAAGTGCTTCTTGGGTTTCTTTAAGTAGGATTTCATCATATGATTTTCTGTATAATATCTGAATTTCGGCATTATAGTAAAATTGAATAACTTTTCTTCAAATCATTACTACTTCTTTAGGATCTTCTAGCAATATTCTATAGAGACCATAAACGAAATAAGGAAATTGCCAATCTCTTGGTTCAAGATCAGATTCAACAGCATGTAATGTGCTTTTAGCTTATTGCCCAAATTTAGCTTTGCTTTGAGTACATTTTTCGAACAGAATAATTCTTTACTATCCACTGTTATATGTTTGCTGGAATTCTTGGGTAACGCTAAAGTAGTAGCTAAACAAACTAATGAATCTGTATAGCTTTTCTAATGGTGCGACACATAATTGATGTAGAAGTTGCTAAAGCTGTTAGCCATTTTCATGAATGCTTTGTAATAGGGAAAGAGATTTTCATTTTTAACTTCGTATTCTCCCTTGAATTGGTTGATGATAAGCTGAGAATCTCCATATGCCCTCTAAATATTTCTTCCCCAGCTGCTTGGCTATTTTTAAGCCAATCATTAAGGCATTACATTCAGCGACATTGTTAGCATGATTCTGTTGATGAACAAGCTCGAGGGATGATATGGTTGCGGGGAGAGACAAAGACAACCCCCACTCCTGCAACCAATTTTCCTTTGTATCCCGTTCTGGAGGCACTATCAAAAAAAAGTTGTCAGACCTCTTCTGTGTAGTATTTACTTCAGCAGTCTCCTATGGAGTGTCATCTTATGAAGCTGCACTTCTTCAACTATTTCGTTAGGGATGTCTTCTTAAAGTTTCGAAGATGTTGGAATTGGTGTTCAGCTAAGAAACCAGCTATAGCTTGACGTTTAACTGACTTCTGTGGGATGAAATGCATATCGCATTGCGATAACAGGATAGCCCAATTAGATAGTCTTGAATTTGATGTTCTTGGTTTAGTCATTAATATTCATAATGCATTAACTCTCGATATAACATGGATGGTTTGTCCTATCAGATAGTGTTGTATTTTCTATACTGCAAATACTAAAACTAAGCATTCTTCTCCACCGAATTATATCGATGTTCAGCTCCGACCATCATTCTGTTGAAATAATAGATGGCTTGTTTGTATCCCAAATCATTTTTTTGAGCTAATAAGACTCCCAAAGAACAGTCCATGGTTCTCACATATAACATGAAAGGTATTCCTGAAATTTGAGCTACAAAGACGGGTGGCTTGCGAGGTATTCTTTGATTTCTTCAAAAGCCCGTTGATAGGCATCATCCCAGACAGGTGACACTCCTTTTTCATTAACCGTGTAAATGGTTGACATCTCCTAAACAAGTTTGATATGAACCGCAATTTGCATGCCAACCTTTCCTATAGTCCTCTCAATTTTTTGAGATTTCTAGGTGATTGCATTTCTTGGATTGCTTTAACCTTGTCTGGATTGAGATGAATTCTCAGAGATCTAATTACAAATCTAAGGAATTTTCCACTAGAAACCCCTAGTAAAGACTTAGATTCATCTTAAACTGGGGTTTTCACATAAGATCGAACACCACTCTCAAATCCTGAAGATGATTATCTTTTCTCTTACTTTTTATAGCTAAATCATCCACATAGTATTCTACAGTCTTACGAAAATGCTATTGAAATATGGTATTCATGGCGCATTAATATGTGGTGCCAGTATTCTTTAGGCCGAAGGCCATAACAGTATAATAGTATATCTCTAGTGGTGTTTGAAAAGACATATGCTTTTTGTCGTCATGATGCATTTTGATATGATTGTATCCTAAAAATCCATCCATGGACGGCATCCTTTCGAAGTCATAGGTACTGTCAATCATGACTGTGATAGGCAATGAGAATTCGTCTTTTGAATATGCTTCACTTAGGTCTCTGAAATTGATGCAGACTCTAATTTTTTCATTCATTTTAGTCACAGGGACTATATTTTCAACCCAATCAGGGTGTTGCTCTTTACGAATGAAGTCTGATTCAATTAACATTTTAATTTCAGTTTCAATGGCTTCCATTACTTTAGGACGGAACCTTTGTTATTGTTGTTTAACGGTTTTTGTGTCTAGTCGGATATTTAGCTTATGCATTCTTACTTTTGAATCTAATCCTAGCATGTCTTCATAATTTTAGGCAAAAACATTGATATATTCCTGAATAAGAGTAATTAACTCTTCGTTTTCTTTAGAAAATAAATTTTCAGTCATAAATATGTGTTTATAATTAGTTTCGTCACCCATATTTATTTTGATCACTTTATCTTCTGTCAGAGATTCACATTGTTCTAATTGAATCTCCCATTTCATATTTAGATGTTTTGCACAAGAGTCATCTTTAGTTAGTGGCAATTCTTCATCATCGTCTTTCTGATCTACGGAGACCATGTTAATAATGATTTCTTGAAAAATTGTTCTAACACTTTCATTTGAATCCCAATATAAGGATTCAAACCGGAGTTCTTTAGAATTAGTTTCTAAAAGGATTTCAGGAGTGGTACCAATTCCAATCCCCTCCAGTTTTATCATAATAATCTGAAATTTTTCCTTTTGGAACAAAAGAATGAAGCATAGTTCTTCTTCCTTTTCCAAAGTTTAACCCTTGCATTTGGTCAGGTTATATATCCCACTTTTTCATTATTTTATGGGTATTTTTATTATAATGGAAAAACTCGATATTTTTCTGTTTTTCTTCAGAATCTAAATATTTTTCTTTGTTATTATTGTTTTCTTTTCCAAATAAGATAGGTCTCTGACCTTTATAATTTGGAGGAACTTCAAAGATCGATTCACTCACATCTCCATTGTCATCGCTTTGTATATTAAAGGATGAATGAATGGGTGCTTGGAATGATGCTAAGGAGTATATTTTACCTAGTTGATTACTAACTGCATTAGTACTAGTACTTGAGAGTTTAGAATCAATACCAGACGGATGAGCAAATTCTACATTTTCATTAATTATCCACTCACCATCCAGATTGGTGGTGTTATTTGCATCGAGACCTTCAAGGCTTATTATAATTGGCTCTATATGCCAATTTTTGTTATCTTCAAATCTTGAATCTTCGGATCCTGATTCAGCATCAGTCTCATTGCCGCTATCTGACTTTTCTGGGATAGGTTGCTCAGCTGCTTCAAAAGTGTCTTGATATATTAGTGCATCTATAAAGTAATTTTCAACTCCTTTGAAGGGTTGTTTTTCTGCTACCAAGGTTTTCATATTTCTTTCTTTGTTCATATATTTTATACACTAGTGAAATATAGAAAGGACAATAAGATTGAGATGGACTCATGGCCTTCCGAGCAGTAAGTTGTAACACATGTCAGGATCTATTACATAGCATGTGACTTCTATCTCTAAATCACCGATTTGGCATTTCAATTTCACATTACCCAAGGGTTTACAACCATTAGTGTTGAATCCAAAAATGGTTGTATTATTGATGCCAGTCTATTCATGGGGACCCCAAGATAGCTCAATACCCTTCTTGGCATTATACTCAAAGCGGATCCAAAGTCGACTTGAATTCAGTCAATCTCTATTGACCCTATGTAGCCTTTATAGTACAAAGGCCAGTGATGTTTGTTATTCTTCACTTGCATATCCTCTAGGGAGAAGGTTATGCAAGGTATCTTCTTAAACCTTGATAGCATGCTGCACAAACTTCTTCTTATATTGTTTTTGGAATTTGAGACAGAAACACTTCAGAATCCTACAGAGCTTCCATTAAGACTTATCTGGTTTGCTTGGACAGTCTTATAAGCTCATATAAAGTGATTCTTGCAAGGATGTTGGCCAATTGTGTCAATATATCAAACCAGAATGGATTTTTAAACTTTTAGTTTCCTCTTTTTTTTATTTTTAAGAGCTTTATCAAACTTGAACTCTTTCTGTTTGCTCTTCTTTGGAAGTTGGGATTCAGCCACTTGATCATAGTTTTCAAGTAGCTTCTTGTTGAACGAGTTTTAGAAGGTTGCTATTGTTGGTCGTTATTGACTGCCATTGATTCTTCAAGTTTCTCTTCCGAATCTATAAGAGGATGGTGATGTGATAATTTACTGCAAGCGTACAGTGTCGATGTAGCACTATACAGGTCGTCCTACAGAGATCTCAGGTGTTTTGCGATTCTTGCAAATTCTATAGTCTAATGGATTAACTAAGAGTTTCTAAATCGGATTTGAGAGTTATTCTAATTAGCCTAAAATCTAGAATCCACTATTTTCTAACAATATTCTTACTTCTATTATAAAAATTTGATTTGATGTTCAAGTGTCCTAAGCATGAATTATCAAGTGGTGTTCAAGTCTAACGTGTCAAAAATACAACATTTCATAAAAACAAACTAAATCGTTAGATAATATGATGAAGAAGATATAAATCAACAACCCCAAACCCTAATTAAGTATAAGCTATCAAGAAACTTAATTCAAGTATAACCTATCAAAATATTAATCCACAAGTTCTTGTATTTTAATTTTTCATAGAAAAATAATATCTTTATTATTTTATTTAAGGAGAAAATTCTAGAGAGTAATTACATGGTGTATCCTACTTTCATCTACATCCTAGAGCTAAGCTAAATTAGCTACTCATAATTCTAGTAAGCAAAATCAAATTTTTATTCATGAATGCAATTAAATCTAATCTAGAAAATAAATAAATCTAAATTAGGAAGTAATTAAAATAAATTAACTAAGAAAAAATTGAAGAACAGAGAGAATTACCTCTAGAGTCCGGTATTATGGCCGTCACCCCTTCAGCAAAACCCTAATTTTATTAATAAAAAGTACATCTAAAATTACACCTAAAAAGCTCTCTTTTATTTACAAGGATTCATGGGGTATTTATAGCCCAAATACAATTCTACTCCTACTCAAACTTAATACAAAAGATATGATCATAATCTAACACAAAATAATCTCAAGATATATAATTTTAATCCAGTCCATAGGTATTAGAAACCAATGATTGAGATTAGATGGCATAAAATACTAATTTTCGGGTCCAAAATCCAAAATTAAGTTCAACAGACCCGTAACCCGTTGGATCGGATTTTTCACTCTGCAGTACTTCAGTAAAATGGCCATAACATTTTCATATAAACTCGGATTAAGCTATTATTAGACTCGTTTCGAAGATATATTTCTGAGCTCTACAAATTATCCTTACATGAAATTTTACATTTCAAGCTTCATCTTTGCCGAAAATACTCTTGAATTTTCTGCTGCTGCACTTGAGTGTCGGTTGTCACCATAGTTAACTTTCTTTGCACATATTCTTGATAAATTTGCATCTTCTTCTTCTTTGCCTTGTGAAACCTTTATTACTTATAAAAAAACACTAAATATAGCCGAGTAGAAATTATTTATATACAAAAATAGATAAAATATGGGAGGAAAAATACAAAATATGATACTCATCACTCCCCCACACCTATCTTTTACTAGTTCTCGAGTAAAATCTAATCCTAAAAAGAAAAAGAAAAATCCTAACTCACATTCGCAGGAATCGCAATTGCATTTAGCATGTGTAACAAGCCTTTAAACCTCTAGGTTACCCTAGTGGACGAGTTGTGTCTCGTGAAGGTTTGTAATGAATATACCCACAAAATTCAAGAAGAAAATAGATTAAGGAATAAAGAAAAGAAAAATAAGAATAACCAAAAATCAAGAAAAATAAAAAAATTTATACAAAAAAAAGAAAAATCTTTTTTTATAATATTTTTATCAATTAATCTCACTAATTTACAAACTCAAGAACGCATACTTATTATTTTAATCAAAATTTTAAATTCTATTTTTCAATACCTACTAATAGATAATCTATTGGCTCCTATACATCTACGTGCATGTGTGATAGTTTATTTCGGCCTTGAACTCCAACTCTAACTCATGATTCATCTCCTCTCTCATAACATTTTTTTTCTTTATTTTTTCTTTTTTTCCTTGTTTTTCTTTGTTTAATAATATTTCACTTTTCATGGAAATATTCATGCTTATTTAGGCGCAAAGTACCTGATTACTCGGATCATACCCTTTCTCTCTTTTTCTTTATTTCCTTTTTTTTAAGAATATTTCACCTTTCATGCGAATACTCACGCTTGCTTAGGCGCAAAGTACCTGATTACTCAGATCATATTCTTTTTTTCACTCTTGAGACTATTACCTTAATACCAGGCGCACCCCAATATTTTATCACTTTCGCTTTTTTTCTTTATTTAGAGAAAGAAGACTTACTCAATCGTTATTATCTTTGTCATTAACCTAATAAACTATTGTGAAGTGAAAAATAGATATATACTTGCCTTAAAACTACTGTTAGTGATATTTATTTTTCGAATTTTAATCGTTTTCATAAAATTTAAAATATATCGTCCAATCTACTCTCATATCTAATTTCAAATCAAAATTTGTCACTTTATCTGTAATTAGGTTGATCTATTGATGAAAGTAAATAAATTTTTTGTTTTTTTTAGTTAGTTGTTACCCTAAAAACTACCCAAAGTGCAAAATAAAGAAACCCAAAAATCTAAAAAAAAAAATTCTAAAAAAAACTAAAAACTCTAAAAAAATATGAAGAAAATATCCTAACCCACTCCCCCATACCTAAACTCATGTATGCCCTCATACATGAATCCAGGGTGGTAAATAAATAAGAAAATTATGATATATATATTATACACTTACTAGAAAATTTAAACCGATTACAACCTCTTGATTGCTTTCCACTCTCATAGTGCGTCCTTTTATATTTTAATATGGATGAACTTAGCCTTTTTATCAGTTTTGCATTTAATCTCTCCATCTTATTTTGGATTTTTCTCAATTTATTCTACCTTTCTTTCTTTTATTCAATAGTAAAGTTTTGATGTTAGAAAGCGTACCTTTACCATCTATATTTGACCCACGAGCATCTTTCATAGCAGTAAGTATTTTGGTTTTATCAACATGTGAAATAACATACTCACTTTGATGTAGCGAAATCATGAGCTCAATTTTGGATTGTCCTTCCAAATCATTAGGTACCATGACCTCTTCTTTTTTTATGTTCCTTCCATTCTTCAATTATTATGGGCTTGTCATGCAAATTTTCTTCAATCCTGTCATCAAAATTCTCAAAAGAAAATGGCATACTAGTGGACATATCATGAGTCAAGTTATTATGAAGGGATAAAAATTTTTTTTCATAAATTTCTTCACAATTCTCATCAAAAGAATCAAATGATAATGTGTCACTAGCAAGCTCATCATGAGGCAAATCACCAAGCAAAATATTTTCTTTATCACCAGTTTCATCATAATTATTTTCACAATGGTTTAAAATAAATTGATCACAATGTTGAAGTATAAACTCATCATGTACAAAATTATTTAACTCATTTTGAGTCATATCTACTTCAAAAGATAACTGAAGTGGTTTCTCATTGGAGTAAGATATGTTCAAACTATTAGGTGATTAGTCTCCAAAAAGTTTAGTTTGAGAAATCGTATTGAGAAGATTTCCATACAAGATTCAATTTGAGAGAATGATTTTTGAGAGGATGATTTTAGCAAAGTTTTTATATCTTCCTCTATTCTACATCTTCATTCTTCAGACTCATGATCGTAATTTTCCTTATTTTCCTCAAATGATTGCATCTCGAGATCATGAGTGAAATTTGAAGAATGATATGATGAATCCATGTACATATTTGATAACAGATATGAAGTGGTTGAAGGTAGATTCTTATGACATTCATACTTCGCTTTTAATCTTTTTAATTTTTCATCTAACATGTTCAATTGAGTATCTTGTTCATAATTGAATGTAGAACATGAAGATGAATAGCCTATAAAGAAAGGATCAGTTGGAGAACTCTCTTGGTATGGCTCATGATTATATGAAAAATTAGAATTATTCATCCATTCATAATTGTAATTTTGTGTATAAAAAACACTCGTAGGTTTATTATATGTATTGTGAATTTGATTATGACTTAGTCCTAACGAACTTCCTATCCATGGACACTGATAATAATTATGATATGGATCACGACAGTGATAACAACTAGTTGAATTTTGAAACATTTTTAAAAAAAATTTTTTTTTTTTTTTTGAAGAAGGTGGAGAGGGGAAGAGATGGAAAAGAAAAAATAAAAATAATTGACATTTTATTTTTATAATTTTTTATATTTTTTATAGAACCAGGAACCCTAAATATAGAATTAGACAAAATTTGGGGGAGAAAATCTTAATTATTACCGCTAATTAGTAGTAATTGCCGCTATTTCGAGGCAAAATCAGGGAATTTACCTCTCTGAATTTTGCGCTTCCGAGACTCTTTTCTTCCCTTTTTGCTTCCTGTATCTAAAGTTCCAGATCTATACACACTCAGCACACACTGTTAAGCCGTAAAACGTTAGAAAAAGCAAGAAAAATACTGTCGATCCCTAGCAACGGCGCAAAAATCTTGATGTGATAATTTACTGCAAGCATACAATGTCGGTGTAGCGCTATACAAGTCGTCCCACAGAGATCTCAGGTGTTTTACGATTCTTACTAATTCTATAGTCTAACGGATTAACTAAGAGTTTTTAAATCAGATTTGAGAGTTATTCTAATTAGCCTAGAATCTAAAATCCACTATTTTCTAACCATGTTCTTACTTCTATTATCTTCTTCTATCATTAAAATTTGATCTTTTAGTTTAATCATTACTTCAAATGTCCTAAGTATGAGTTATCAAGTGGTGTGCAAGTATAATGCATCAAAGATACAACTTTTTATAAAAGAAAATTAAATCATTAGATAATTCGATGAAGAAGATAAAAATCAACAACCCCAAACCCTAACTAAGTATAGGCTATCAAGAAACTTAATTCAAGTATAACCTATTAAAGTATTAATCTACAAGTTCTTGTATTTTAATTTTTCATAGAAAAATCATATCTTTATTATTTTAATTAAGAAGAAAATTCTAGAGAGTAATTACATGGTGGATCCTAGTTTCAACTACATCCTAGAGCTAAACTAAATTAGCTACTCATAATTCTAGTAAGCAAAATCAAATTTTTATTCTTGAATGCAATTAAACTAGAAACAAATAAATCTAAACTATAAAGCAATTAAAATAAATTAACTAAGAAAAAATTAAAGAACAAAGAGAATTACCTCTAGAGTCCGGTATTGTGGTCGTCACCCCTTCAGCAAAACCCTAATTTTATTAATAAAAAGTACATCTAAAATTACACCTTAAAAGTTCTCTTTTATTTACAAGGATTCATGGGGTATTTATAATTCAAATACAATCCTACTCCGACTCAAACTCAATACAAAAGATATTATCTTAATCCAACACAAACTAATCTCAAGATATATAATTTTAATCTAATTCATAGGTATTAGAAACCAGTGGTTGAGATTAGATGGCATAAAATACTAATTTTTGGGTTCAAAATCCAAAATTAAGTTCAACAGACCCGTAGCCCGTTGGATCGGATTTTTCACTCTGCAGCGCTTTAATAAAATGGCCATAACGTTTTCATATGAATTGGATTAATCTGTTATTGGACTCGTTTCAAAAATAATTCCGAGATCTACAAATTATCCCTACATGAAATTTTCCAGTTCAAGTTTTGTCTTCGCCGAAATACTCTTGAAGTTACTATTGCTGCACTTGAGTGTCTGTTTTCACCTTAGTTAATTTTCTTTGCTCATATTCTTAATAAATTTGCATCTTCTTCTTCTTTTCCTTGCGAAACCTTTGTTACCTATAAAAAAAAATACTAAATATATCCGAGTAGCAATTATTTATATGCAAAAATAAATAAAATATGGGAGGAAAATAACAAAATATGATACTCATCAGATGGACTGTTGTATTATCTTCAGAGACTACAATGACGGTGTTGGAAGTGCATGACTTTTCCTTAGACTTCTTTTTGGATGAACTTGAGATCCACTGTATATCCTTGAGAAGGCTCGATGTGCCCACATTATCTCCCCTTTTGATGTTTCAAAGGGAGATAATTCTTTCTTTTGTTGTTGATGCAGATTATAATTTACAATCCTTATAGTAACTTTAGGAATGGGCTTCACTTCTGGAGATTTTCTAAATTTGATAGACACCATGTTTGGTGTCTCTTTCTTCTACTCTGGTTGTAACTTAATGACATTGGCATTCACCAGGACTTGTATTTTGTCTTTCAAAATATAACAATTCTTAGTAGGATGGTTAATAATCATGTGGTATAAGCAGTAATTGGGATCATCAGTCTTTCCTATTTCTTTACGGAGTTTTGTCATTGACAATTTTAATATATTCCTCTTCATGAATAGATAAAAAATAGTAGTGGTATGCTCATCCTTGAAGAAATACTATTTTTGAGGAGCCCTTGATGGAGGAGGAGTCCTCGTAGGAGGAGGTTTAACTGGACCTAGAGCATCTATTGCTATCGTGTCTTTCCCTTTAGCCCAAGACGATTGAGGTGTTTCTGAATTATTTCTTCTTGGTTTCCTCCCTCTTCATCCTTAAGCCATTGTGCGATTTCTTTAGCTTCTTTGGCTTGCATCGATAGTTCTTTCACAGCCCCATCCTGGTAAGAACTTTGATTAAGAGATTAAGGTCTTTTGTGGCATCCCATGCAGACATCTTAAAAAATCATTTCGAAATCTTTTGATGAAATCTCGAGCCAACTCTCTTTTCTTTTGCTTTGTAGCAAGGAGTGCTGGTACTGAGATCTCCATGTATTCCTCATAGAATCTGGTCAAAAAGGCCTTTTTCATGTCATTCCACAAGTTGACAGTTCCTGTCTCCAATTTTCGAAACCATTCAAATGCTAGACTCATGACGGTACTAACAAAAACCCATGCGATGATAGGAATGGTTTCCGGCCAGATGCCCTGTTTGTGATTTGAAATAGTAAAGGTAATGGTTCGGCAATCCTTTATCATCAAAAGATTTGAGCTTCAGAGGCTTGTAATTTTCTGGGAATAGTATATTTTCTCACTATCGAATATGGCCTCATGACCTCCAGCTCTTACAGATCACTCTTATGAACCAAAGCATTGAACTGGTTCTGGAAGCTTTCAAGTAGAGCAGCATGTGGATTGACTTTCTATTCTGAATTCTAGGATTGATGATACAAGTGTTCAGAATGATTGTCTTCTTCTTCATGTTTCTTATCGCTGGTGCTCCCAGTAGGAGTATATGGTTCATTCTCTTTTCTTTTCCCTTTGTCCTACTTCAGAATGTGGGAATTTCTAGAAGAAGATTCTCCTTTGTTTTTCATTTTCTCTTTGATCAGGAATTGGAACATTTCCCTGATCTCGTTTATGGATTCCTATTGTTTATAGATGTTCTTTTCATGCTCAACTATCATCTGCATAGATTCCTTAGGATTTCTCTGCACCATGTGTGTAGAGGCAGAGTCTTCTAAGAATGAGTCAAGAGTTTGGGACTCTGCTATTGTGGAGTTTATTCCTTCCTCTTCATTGGAGGAGATTTCGATCATCTTTCGGTAATCTAATGGCACTGCCACTCCCTTTTGAAGTCGAGTGTTTCAAAAAACACCACGAATATCACTAAATACACTCTTTAGATTAGAAGAGTATTCAGAATCTGATGAATCTGATCGAGGAAATCGCTTTGTCTTCTTCTTCTTCTTCCCTAAAGTTATCATGTTAGATGATACTTTGGGGAACTCTAGCTCAAAAAATTCTTATTTGGTATTGTGTCATCTTCTCATTGAAGGTTGGGCTGGAGAGGTGTGGATCTATTAAAAATAGACAGCCTTGCAGGAGTTGTAACGCAGTGGTAGTGAGAGAGCACTGCGTTGATCAATTGTTCACAATGACAGCAAGACACTTGGGATTTTTCTATTTTCTGTTGAGAAATTCCCTAAGGTCCCTTGTAATGGAACTCGTGGGATTGTTGGCAGAGCCAACATCCCTTCCAAATAGTATTTTTGGGATAGGAGAATCTATCCCCTTAAAAATTTCAGGAGGAAACTTAACCTTCGCCATTGCAGTTAGAAGATGAGCTTATAATGAAGTTGGAAGGATTGGGACCGAAGGTCCATAAGCCTTAGAGGCTAAATTTTCTTCAAAAATGTGGGTCTGAAGGCCGCATTTTTTATAAGAGACGAGGACTTGAGGTCCTGCGTCTGGCTTCAAGAGTGCGGGTAAAACACGAACATGAGGCCTGTGTGTTGCTTCTAAAATGCAGGTCTGGGGCCTACATTTGGTTTCAAAAACACGATTCTAAGGTCTATGTTTGGCTTGTGAAATGCGCATGTAAACTCCGCATTTAGAGTCAAAGATGTACTTGACTAGTGAGCAGCGTTTCTTGTAAGAAACACAAATGAATCCATCTGCACTTGATCCGACTTCTTGTTGGGGACCGAAACTTCCTCTTCGGTCACCATACGTAAATTGGAGTTTTGCGTGTTTGTTCAATGACATATTTTTCTTTCATGGCTCTGCGGAAAGCACGAGCCTTGCTTCTTCTAAGGTTCCTCTTCGTGGTGTGGGTGAGAGAAACCTTCTCATAAAGATCATCTCCTTGAAGATTTGAGAATGGTTGCTTCTCTTTATTGTTGTTGGGCTTCCAAACCATCTCACTTAGATCAACATGGGTCTTTGGTGAAATAGACCCAGAGACTTGTGCATTAGGAGAGGAAACTTCTCCTTTGAGACTAAGAAGGTCTAGAGAGTTCTTAGGTAGATCGCCTTGAACTGTAGTTTTTAGAGTCTCGTTAGAGGCTAAGTTTGTAGAGACCTTGCAGCATTTCCACAAGAATCTTGGGCTCGTGGAGCCACAAGAAAGAAACTCTTCATATTTCTCATGATCAAACTCGATGACGAGTGACTCGGCCATGGTGCCAATAGGGAACTTGTCGGATTGGGCTATAGCTGTATCATCGGAGATGATCGAATTTCCCAGCGGGGTCGCCAATCTTCTATTTGCTATGGGAATTGAACTTTTTTTAATTTTTAGATAAAAAGTTTTAATAAGAACGGTTTTCCATTTACAAAAAATGAGGAAAGTGATTCCTCTTTATTTAATATCAAGTTCTGTTGTAGGCTTGGAGGATGATTATGTTCTCTGTTGACGATCCGAATGCAAACTCTTCAATTGGTAGCTTTAGAAAAGCTTTTAGACAGGGAGAAGTCTAGTACTCTAGCACAAGCTCAAAGTGGAGATAATCCAAAATCCTTTTTCAGCCCAACATGTAGCTATTTATAAGAGTTTGAAGACTTTTGAATTGGTGAAACTGTCTAATTAATAACCTCCTTAATTTAAAGATTCATTTCCGATTTTTAATCCATTGGATTTGTAATTGAAATTTTAAATCCTCTGGATTTGTAACAGAAATGCGGATTTCAGCTTTTACATCCATATTTTAACTCTTTGCAGCTTACGTGCCATACTCAGACCTGTTTTTGGGTGTCAATAAGAATAGTTTTTATCCTTCATGACTTTGGAATAAAAATGTGACTCTCCGGGGTTCGCACTTTAACTGTATTTAGCTTTAATCATGAGCTCAAAAGACAGTTCAAAATGTGGATTTCTCTATTATTGATTATCTGCATTTGAGTTCTCAACTATATGTGTAACTAGACCTGCATCGGTATTGAAATGGAATTAGTTTTAACCTTACAAGATTTTGGGTTCAAAATGCAACCCTATATTTGAAACTTTTGTAATGCGGGTTAGATCTACATTTTAATTAAAATGCGACCCTAAGGGTGCGCATGGATCTCTCTGAATGAAGATTCGTACTTTTCTTCTTAACAATTATTCTTGCTTATTTAGACCAGCATGTGAGGTCAAATAAGAACAACCTTAATTTTCTAAGGTTTTGAAATTAAAGCATGATCTTATGGGGTCCGTATTCAGTCTCAACACATACTTTTCTTCTTTAGCCTTATTGGCTTAAAAATGCGGGTCTATCTGATGATGATCCGTATTTTTTAATATCTTTGCTATTTCCAACACTTCTGAAGGGCACATTTTAGAGAGAGATTCGATCTCTCAATATTATAATATAAAAATGCAATCTTTAGAGGCTCACGTTTTGTTGTATCTGAAGAGATGATCAATCTCTTGACATTATAAAGATTAAACGCTACCTTCATAGGTTCTTGTTTTGTCTCTTTGAATGTATTCTCATTTAATTTCAAAAAATTTCGCCAGCACCCTGTTAGGTTGAATGCAGCAATAAAGCCGCTCGACTAGGGTCCATTTTGCTCCACAGTCAGCGAGGTCGAGGGAAGGCAAGGTGGGTTGAATCTTCAAAAGAAGAGAAGAAGAGTGGAAGGACTGCTCAAGAGGAGGATGACTTGGATAATATCCTTTTGATCATCGATGATTGGAAGGCAAGCTTCCAATGCTAACAGAGAGTTTTGAAATTTTGAAATTTCAAGTTCACTTTAAACTCCGACACACTGTACCTTGGGAGGATGGGATGGGTGTGCAATATCAAATGTGACATCTCATATAGCTTGCCTAGAGCTCGCTTGGACAACGCACATCAGTCAACTCAAAAATTAAGATGAAAATATAGATGTAATAATAAAGTCAATGGTGACTAGAAGAGAGATAAAGATATTTGCCAAAAAGTAGAACCTGTTGCCTCCAAATCTGATTCAAGGACTAGAATTCACAGGGTGATCATTGCATGGACCGACAAGGGGGAAGATTAGGTGATGGGAGGGAAAGAGAGGCAATCAATCGAACTATCGCTAACTAGACTATATAGATGCCCACTGCAATTCAATAGGAGGACAGTCGGTGGAGCTTAATTTGCAAGACACGATGGTGGTGATGGAGCCCAGGCCTTGTGGGATGCTAGAACTGCAAGTGAGCATAGTGGTCTTGACTGTGATAGAGCCTCTATGGAGGATATCGAAAACTTATTAGGTTTGTGAAGGGTTACTTGATGCTAAACGATTACCTGGTTTACAGTATGTTCAGAGTAAAAGTAGGACTATTTTGTTTTAAAGTTGTTCTTCGCAAAATTCTTACTTTCTTCTATTGATTACAATGATTTCTAAAATTACAATAAAAGAAGAACAAAAGAAAAACAAACGAGGGGACTTATATTACGTTGCTTTCTTTTACAATAAAAGTGGGTTCTAATGTGGTGATTGGATCTAAATAGTAGAACATGTTGACAATCTGATGTGAAGAACTTCTATTTGATGAAGAAGATGATGGCTAGGCCTATCTCTCTTTCTCTGCGAATCCAAAGGCTTCAAGGCTCTCATGCATAATTTGAATTGCCAAATATCTCCTAAAGTCTCCTCATAGAGGCTATTTATAAACTTTAGTTAGCTATGAGAGTTTTCTTAAGTATAGGAATAGAAGGTCTTTGTATTTATTAAGGATTCTAATCAAATATTTAATTTTGATTTAAATCTCTTGATTTTATACTCTGGTTGGACTCAATTCGGGTATAAAATGATCCCAAATCTCAATTAGAATCAATTATAGATTATGATAATCTGTCCACATCAAGTTCAAGGTTCTGGATGCAAAGTTAATGATTTAACTTTGCATTTTGCTTCTCCATGCGAAGCTACACTTCTGGCCGACGCGAAGCTAAGAAATAGATTCGCATCTGAATGGCCGCGGAGCTCTTTTACTTCTTCTTTTCTTTGAAATTTTCTCCTTCAACAGGACCCCCTCCAAAGTTTTTTAAATTGCTATAGTGGCAAATTTTGAAATACTTTGGATTTTCAGTTGATTGATTCAAAGTGATTTCCATATGTATGCGTGAAGTTCATCTTCTTTTTCTTCGCGTTTGCAGTCTAATATGCAAAATTAATCTTCTGAATCTTCATTCTTGCAAAAATGAATAAAGAAACTTTTTAGTTTTATATCACTTTGTTTCATAATATTTTGAGCAATGTGTGATGATGTGAGTAGTATATGATAATGATTTCAGTAAACCATTGACTCTGAACGAGTGATCGTATTAAGATTAAGAGATTTGGAAAAGGTGCTTTTAACTGCACATGCCTGGGATTTGGCAGAGGAATATCAAAATTGGAAAAGGTGCTTAATTGTACACGCCAAGATGATCGGGTTAGGATCATCAATTTCGGCAGAGGCACCTGATTAGTATCATATTTTGTATTTTTTTCTCTCTTATTTTATCTATTTTTGTATATAAATAATTGTTACTTGGGTATATTTAGTGTGTTTTTATAGGTAACAAAGGATTCGAAAGGAAGAAAAGAAGAAGATGCAAATTTGTGAAGAATACAAGCAAAGAAAGTCAATTTTGGTGAAGACAAAAACTCAAGTGCAGGAGCAACAAATTCAAGAATATTTTCGGCCACAATAAATCTTGAACTAGAAAAATTAATGTAGAGAACATTTGTAGATTTAGGAATTATCTTCGACACGAGTCTAAGAATAGATCAATCCGAATTTGGATGCAAACTTTATGACCATTTTACTGAAGTGCTGCAGAGTGAAAAATCCGATCCAGCGGACTACGGGTCTGTTGAACTTAATTTTGGGTTTTGGATCTGAAAATTAATATTTTATACCATCTAATCTCAACTGTTGGTTTCTAATACCTATGGATTAGATTAAAATTATATATCTTGAGATTAGTTTGTGTTGGATGAGAATTACATCTTTTGTATTGAGTTTGAGTAAGAGCAGGATTGTGTTTGGGTTATAAATACCCCAGGAATTCTTATAATTAGGGAAAAAATTTTAGATGTAATTTTAAATGTTTTGATTAATAAATATTAGAGTTTTACTGAAGGGGTCCAGAGGTAATTCCATTGTTATTCTTTGCTTTTTTAGATAGATTTAATCGTTTTCTAGTGTAGATCTTTAATTGTTTTTTAGGAAAAATAGTATTTTTAATTGCTTTCATAAATAAAAATAGGATCTTGTTAATTAGGAGTATGAGTAGCTAATTAATTTAGTCCTAGGATATAGATGAAATTAGGGATCAAACTTATTCGTTTTATTAAATTAATCTAATGATTTAGTTTATTTCTATTCAAAAGCAATTTCTTTGATGGATTATACTTGCATGACACTTGATAGTCCATGCTTAGAATGTTTTAAGTAGGAATTAAACTAAAAGATCAAATTTTTACGGAAGAAAGAAATTAAATAGATAATATTTGGTTGTCAACTAGTGGATTTCATATCCTAGACTAATTAGAATAACTTGACATCAATTTAGAACCCTTAGTTAGCTCGTTAGAATAATAGGATTAGCAAGATAGTAAAACACTTACATCCCTATGTGAACGTCATATAAAGTGCTACAATCGACACTGTACGTTTGCAGTAGATTTAACACATCAAGTTTTTAGCACCGTTGACAGGGATCTATGGTGTTTTTTTTTACTTTTTTTAACGTTTTACGGTTAACAGTATGTGTTGAGTATATAGGGACCTGAAAGTTTAGATACAGGAAGTAAAAAAGTACAAGAGAAGTCTTAAGAGTACACTGAAAAAAGTAGAGAGCTAGGCTTCCTGATTTTCCATCCAAATAGAGGCAATTACCGCCATTTAGCAATAATTCAGTTGAAAATCTCCCTCTCTTTTTCTCCAGTTCTGTGTTTTGGGTCTCTGGTTCTGTAAAAAAAAAATACAAAAATAATTAAAAAAAACTTTTTGATTTTTTCTTTCTTCTTTTGCATTTCTTTCCCTCTCCACCTTTTCAAAATAAAAAAACTTTAAAAAAAATATGTTTCAAAATTAAACTGGTTGTCATTATTGTCGTGATCCATATTATAATTACCATCAGTGTCCATGGATAGGATGTTCATTAGGACTAGGTCATAATTAAATTCACACCACATATCATAAACCTACGAGCGCTTCCTATATACAAAATTACAATTGTAAATGGATGAATCATTTGAATTTTACATACAATCAAGAGCCGTATCAAGAGAGTCCTCCATCTGATCCTTTCTTCATGGACTATTTATCTTCATATTCTAAATTCAATCATGAACAAGATATTTAATTGAACATGTTAGATGAAAGATTAAAAAGATTAGAAGCGGGGTATGCATGTCATGAGAATTTACCTACAACCAGTTCATATTTGTCATCAAATATATACGCAGATCCATCATATCCTTCTTTAAATTTCACTAATGATCTCGAGATGCAATCATTCGAGGAAAACAAGAAAAATTACAATCATGAGATTGAGGAGTAAGCGCGTAGAATAGAGGAAGGTATGAAAGGTTTGCTAAAATTATTTTCTCAAACTGCATCTTATATGGAAGATTTTCTCAAAATAATTTCTCATACTAAACTTTTTGAAGATCAACCATCTAATTGTTTGAACATATCTAACTCCAACAAGCAACCACTTCAGTCATCTTTTAAAGTAGATATGATTCAAAATGAATTAAATAAATTTGTGTGTAATGAGTTCATACATCAACATCGCGATCAAGCTACTTTAGATTATTATGAAAATAATTATGAAAAACTTGTGATAAAGAGAAAATTTTGCTTGATAATTTGAAAGAATGATCCAAAATCGAGCTCAGAATTCAACCACATCAAAGTGAGTATATTATTTTATATGTTGATAAGATCAAAATACTTACTGCCATGAAAAATGCTCGTAGGTCAAATATGGACGATAAAGGTACGATTTCCAACTTTAAAATTTTACTATTGAATAAAAGAAAGAAGGGTAGAAATAAATTGGGAGAAACCAAACACAAGATGGAGAGATTAAATGCAAAATTGACGAAAAAGGTAAGTTAATCCATATCAAAATATAAAAGGACAGACTATGAGAGTGAAAAGCGATCAAGAGGTCGTAACCAGTCTAAATTTTCTAGTAAGGGTATAATATTTATATAATAATTTTCTTATTTATTTTACCACCCTTAGTTTATGTATGAGGGCATACACAAGTTTAGGTGTTGGGGAGTGGGTAACGAAATTTTTGTATTTTTCTAGGATATTTATTTTTTATTCTTGTTTTGTAGGATTTTTATTTTATTTTTAAATTTTTGAGTTTCTTTATTTTACACTTTGAGTAGTTTTTAGGGTAAAAAAGAGTTTTAAAAAAATCTGAAAGAAAGAAGGAAAAAAAATATGAAAAAAAAATCTAAACAAAAGTAATAAAAATATGGAAAAAAAAGGTTAAGAAATTTCTTCAATAAATCAACCTAATTGCAAATAAAAAAAATAAATTTAGATTTGAAGTTTGATAGAAGAGTAGATTGGATAATACACTTAAAATTTTACGAAAAAATAAAAATCTGAAAAATAAATACCGCTAATAGTAATTTTGAGCTAAGTATACATCTATTTTTCACTTCACAATAATTTATTAGGCTAAAAAAAAAGATAATAACGATTGAGTAGTTTTCTCTCTCTAAAAAAGAAAAAATAGGATAAAAAATGGATGAGCCTGGTATTTAAGGCCATAATCCTAAAAATAGAAAATAAAAGAAAATAAAAAAGGATGAGCCTAGTATTTAAGGCAATAATCTTAAAAAAAGAAAAAAAAGAAGGTGAGCCTGGTATTTAAGGCAACAGTCTTAGAAACGAAAAAAAGAAAAAAAAGAAAAAAAAGGGGAGCCAGGTATTAAGACAATAGCTTCATAAATGAAAAAAAAGAGTATGATCCGAATAATCGGGTACTTTGCGCCTAAGTAAGCGTGAATATTCTCATGAAATATGAAATATTCGCCAAAAAAGAGGAAAAAAAAATTTGTTATGAGAGAGAAGATAAATCATGAGTTAGAGTTGGAGTCCAAGGTCGAAGTAGATTATCACATGTGCATGTAGAAGTATAGGAACCAATGAATTATCTATTAGTGAGTATTGAAATATAGGATTTAAATTTTTTATTAAAATAATGAGTGTATTTGTTATGACGCTTGACTTGAAAATTGATAATCTAAATGTGTTCATGAGTTTGTATATTAGTCAGATTAATTGAAGAAATATCACAAAAAAATGATTTTTCTTTCTTTTGTATAAATTTCTTTTATTTTTCTTAATTTTTACTTATCCTTATTTTTCTTTTCTTATTTCCTTAATCTAACTTCTTCACGAATTTTGTGGGTATATTCACTGCAAACTCTCGCGAGACACAACTCATCTAGTAGGGCAACCGAGGGGTTTAACGACTTGTTGCATATACTAAGTGCAATCGCAATTCCTGCGACAGTGAGTTAGGATTTTTCTTTTTCTTTTTAGGTCTAGGTTTTGCGCGAGAACTAGTAAAAGATAGGTGTGGGGTGTGATTAGTATCATATTTTGTATTTTTTCCTCTCATATTTTACCTATTTTTGTATATAAATAATTGCTACTCAGATATATTTAGTGTGCTTTTATAGATAACAAAGGATTCGAAAGGAAGAAAAGAAGAAGATGTAAATTTGTCAAGAATACGAGTAAAGAAAGTCAATTTTGATGAAGACAAAAACTCAAGTGCAGTAGTAGCAAGTTCAAGAGTATTTTTAGTCAAGATACATCTTGAACTGGAAAACGTCATGTAGGGAAAATCTGTAGATTTCGGAATTATCTTCGAAACGAGTCTAAATACAGATCAATCCAAGTTTGGATACAAAACTTATGGCCATTTTACTGAAGCGCTGCATAGTAAAAAATTCGATCCAGCAAGCTACAGGTCTGCTGAACTTAATTTCGGGTTTTGGACCCGAAAATTAGTATTTTATGCTATCTAATCTAAATCATTGGCTTCTAATACCTATAAATTGATTAAGATTATATATCTTGAGGTTAGTTTGTGTTGGATGAGGATTAATCTTTTATATTGAGTTTGAGTATGAGCAGAATTGTGTTTGGATTATAAATACCAAATGAATCCTTGTAATTAGAGAGAGTTTTTTAGATGAAATTTTTGATGTACTTTTGATTAATAAATATTAGGGTTTTACTGAAGGGATGACGGCCGCCATACCGAGCTCTAGAGGTAATTTTATTGCTATTCTTTGCTTTTTAGATAGATTTAATCGTTTTCTAGTGTAGATCTTAAATTGCCTTTTAGAAAAAATAGGATTTTTAATTGCTTTCATAAATAAAAATAGGATCTTATTAATTAGGAGTGAGAGTGGCTAATTAGCTTAGTCTTAGGATGTAGATGAAACTAGCGATCAATCTTATATTATTCTATTTGTGTTCTCTCTCTAAAAATAAAAAAAAAAAGATAGGATTTTTCTATAAAACAATAAAAATATATAACTCGTAGATTAGAACTTTGATAGGTTATACTTAATTTAAGTATTTTGATAGTCTATACTTAGTTAGAGTTTGGAGTTGTTGGTTTTATTCGTTTTGTTGAATTAATCTAATGATTTAGTTTATTTCTATTCAAAAGTAATTTCTTTGATGGATTATACTTGCACGCCACTTGATAGTCCATCCTAGGGATGTTTTAAGTAGGAATTAAACTAAAAGATCATATTTTTATGGAAGAAAGAAAATAAATGGATAATATTTGATTGTCAATTAGAGGATTTCATATCCTAAGCTACTTAGAATAACTTGACATCAATTTAGAATCCTTAGTTAGCTCGTTAGAATAATAGGATTAGTAAGATAGTAAAACACCTTAGATCCATGTGGGAACAGCCTGTAAAGCGCTACGACTGACATTGTACGCTTGTAGATTTAACACATCAGTGCCTAATTGCATATGCTTGGAGTTGGGCGGAGGTGCTTAATTACACACGCCAAGATGATCGGGTCATGATCATCAGTTTCAACAGAGGGCCTAATTGCACATGCCTATGATTTTGGCGGAGGCGTTTAATTGCATACGCCAACATGATCGGGTCAGGATCATCAGTTTTGACAAAGGTGCCTAATTGCACATGCTTGGGGTTTGACGACAGCGCTTAATTGCACATGCCAAGATGATTGGGTTAGGATCATCGGTTTCGGTAGAAATGCCTTATTGCACATGCTTATTTGGCGGAGGCATTTAATTGCATACGCCAAGATGATCGGGTCAGAATCATGGGGTTCGGTAGAGCCGCCTAATTGCACATGCCTGGGTGATTTGTCTAGGCGATAGACAAAGTCGGCGATTGGATTGGAATCACAAAAGAAACTATTTAGTATGGTGCGTATAATGGTTTAAACCTTACTGTCAGAGGTAAGAGCTTAATATGATATATTTGATCGTATCAAAGTGACATGGGTGTGATGGTCCAATTCCGCTGTCAGATATAAGAGTTTAAAATGACAGGTTTATAGGATTTTTAGTAAACCCCCAGTTATCAATGAATTTAATATGGCTTTACCGATCACTATTTGCATTGGGCTAGCCATGTTATTCCTCTCAGTATGGTGAGTTGTTGAGTATTTTCGTTTCCTCTCCTCTTTGTCTCAGTGGCTATGGGTTTATTATGAAAAAGTTTGTCATGCGATTTTTAGCAAACCCCCAATTATAAATGGATTTATTATGGCTTTACCAGTCGTTGTTTACGTTGGACTAACCATGTTATTCCGCTCAATATGGTGAGTTGTCAAGGATTTTCACTTCCTCTTCCCTTAAGTTTTTAGCTTTGAACAGTTGGTCTAATACTTTTATCCTCAATATGATAGGGTTGGCGAGAAACTTGATCTCCTCTTCCCGCTGGTTTAACTGCATTGGGTGGTTCATGCTTTATCCCCTAAAATGATAGGTTGTCGAGAATTTCATTTCCTCTCCCCTTTACCTTAGTAGATATGGATTTATTGTGATAAGTTTGTCATAGGATTTTTAGCAAACTCCCAGTTTAAATGCCAAACGTTTCCTCTTCCCACTACTTCTTGAGCTTTGGGCTCTTCACGCTTTTTACCTCAGCATGATGAGTTATCGAGAAACTTGTTCTCTTTCCTTTGCTTTGATAGTATTGGTCAGTTCATGCTTTTTACCTCAGCATGATAGATTGTCGAAACTTTGTTTGGTCTTAAATGCCAAATATTTCCTCTTTTCTTTTCCTTGAAAACTTCAGGCCATTGATGGTCATACTCTTACCCCTAGTATGATATGTCGGCAAAAAGTTTCTAATTTTCCTTCTCGTTGCCTTGGGGCTTTGGACAGAAAAAAATTCATACTTTCTTTTTTCTTCTTTTTTGTTTATTTTTTTTTTTGTTTATTTTGTTTTTTCTGAAAATTTTTTATTTATACCACTCAATTTGTCATTCCAATGGCTGGTTGATAAGTGTCATATATTGCATATTTATAACTTTTATATTATCTATTTTTGTATATAAATAACGCTACTTGGGTATTTTTAGTGTGATTTTCAGGTGAGACCTATTAGTACAAGGAGATGGTATAAACTCAAAGCCAAATTTGAAAACCAATTCCAAAAAAGAGCTAAAAGTGATAAATCTACAAGAACATGAAGCCAAAGGAATCCAAAGTAAAATACAGTCATTCAAATTAAAAGAACAGCCCAAGATCTTCATGCATGTGAGAGTTGAAGCTCGAATATCACTTTTTTGTAGCCATTTAGCAGCAATTGCCGCTATTTAGCAGCACAATGGGGCCCATATGTCATGAATTTTTTACAGGGTCTTTGATATAATTTTATAGTTACTCACTTTACTCAGATTAGGGTTTAGTTTTTTTATTCCTATATATTAGTTGTGTTCTTGTAACCTAGGATGATTATGTAATTTTGTGCTCTTGATTAATCAATAAAGATTAGGGTTTTGCCGAAGAGGTGACGGCCGTCATACTACTCCAGAGGTGACTCCATTGTTTTCAAGTTCTTTCTAGTAAGTAGAAATTTTATTTGCTTTTTAGATATATTAAATTACTTTCTAGTTTAGATAGTTAATCATTTTCATAGAAGAAAATAGAATTTTTAATTAGAACCATAAATTGCTAAATTAGTTTAGCTCTACGATGTAGAATAAACTAGGAATCAACCATGTAATTGCTTTTTATTATTTTCTTTCTAAAATAAAATAATAATGATATGATCTTTCCATGAAAAGATTAAAAATACAACAATTCATAGATTAATTCTTTCATAGTTATACTTGAGTTAAATTTCTCGATAGACTATACTTAGTTAGAGTTTCAGGTTGTTAATTTCATCTTTTTCATAGAATTATTTAATGGTTTAATTTACTTTTATGAAAAGTAGTATTTTTGATGAGTTATAATTACATACCACTTGATAGCTCACACTTAGAACACTTTAATTAAAATATTAAAACTAAGAGATCAGTTTTTATGATAGGAAGAAAATAATAAAAGTAATACTTGGTTGTGAACAGTGGATTATATATCCTAGGCTAATTAGAGTAACTCGAATTCAACTTAGAATCCATAATTATCTCATTAGGACTAAAGAATTAGCAAGAACACAAAAACACTCTAGATACCTATGGGAACGACCTGTAAAGTAGTATAACCGATATTGTATACTTGCAGTAAATTTATCACATTAAGTTTTTGGTGCCGTTGTCGGAAATTGACTATGTTTTCTTACTTTTTAAACGTTATGCAAGTTAGCAGTGTGTGTTAAGTATACAGGGACTTGAAAGTTTATATACAAGAAGCAAAAAGGGATGAGAGAAGTCTCAGTAGTACACTGCAAAAAGAAGGGAGCCAACCTCCCTAATTTTGCCGCCAAAAAGTGGTACTTGTAGCTATTTGGCGGCAATTCAGGTGAAAATCTCCCATATTTTCTATTGTTCTGTGTTTTGGGTCTCTGGTTCTGTAGAAAAATACAAAAAAAAATTAAAAAATTAAAAACTATAGGACATCACATTTTTCTTTGATCATATTTCTTTCACCGTTTTATCTTCATCACATCCAACTTTTTGCATTAGTTTAGGAAATTCACGCATCCACTCACGGTCGCTGGTTCATGCCACATTGGACCCGTGATTAATTTGGTCAACTAGTGAGATTAGATTTTTTTTTTCATGGGAGACAAGATGGACCAACCGATCCCGATCATTCAGGATAGATGTTATCAATTACGTACATCACTACCATCATGCATCAAACTTCCACATGCAGCGGGTAATCACTATGAACTGAAACTGCAGTACATTAGCATGCTTCCTAAATTCACTGGTTCTGATTCTGACGATGTATATCTCTTTATCAATGAATTTTAGGAAGTGTACGTGATGATTAAACTGCAACACTTGTCGGATGATGCAATTAAACTTCACTTCATTCCATTCGCCCTCAAAGATAACGCCAAAAGGTGGTTGTATAATATGACTACTGATTCAAAATCTATTTGGGATAAATTCGTTACAGTTTTTCTCAAGAAGTATTTCCTATGCACAAGACGGCAAAAATTCAAAATCAAATTAATCAATTCCGTCAAGTACCAAGAGAACCCTTCTAGAAATATTTGGAACGGTTCAAAGATTTGTTAGCTCAATGCCCCCACCATGCGATAGAAAAGTTGCGATTGCGTCAAATTGTGTTCGAAAGACTCGATTATACATCTAAAACTCTTCTTGAGTCCATGTGTCAGGGAGAGTTTATGAGAAAGAATAAGGATAAAGCACGGGACTTCCTTGAGTACCTATCATGGAAAACTATGCAGTGGGAGACTCCCGCCGAAAAACCTAATGCATCAACTTTTGCGCATAAGGGTGGGATGCATAGCGTCGATAGCTCTATAGCTGTCAAAACTAAAATTGCAGCCCTTATAAGGAGAATTAAAGTATTGGAGACTCCAAGCGCTCCATCGGTGGGTCAAGTCAGTCAAATTCAAGTTTCCATATGCTTTAACTGTGAAACTCCGAATCATGTTATGGAGGAGTGTCCATTATTAATGAATCCCATGGGTTCAACACTTGAGCAGGCTAACGCTTTATATCAACGACCTATGAACAATCCTTACACTCTTACATATAATCCGGGTTGGAGGAACCACCCAAATCTCTCATGGAGTCCAGGGTAATATCAAGGAGCTCCAACCCTAACATGTAGCCTCCACCTAATGATTAGTTCCCGAGACCTAACGTGGGTGCATATCAACAGCCAAATGCTACGATTCAAGGGAACAATTAGAATAGACCATATGCACATAATCAATCATATCTGCAGCAGGTGTCTAACAATGATTATTATAGATGGAGAATGACACTTAAAAGGAATTTGGAGAATCTTTTCAAGATAACATCTAATTTAGACACACAAATGTAAAATTTAATTAAAATGTCTACTGACTTTATACAACGGACCGACCAACAACTTCTTATAAGTTTCAGTCGATCAAGAATATAGAGTAGCAGGTTGGACAGTTAGCCACACAACTGAGTGAGCGAAGGCCGGATACCTTTCTGAGCTAACCAATAACAAATCTCAACTCTAACTCATCTCAGTTTATTTCATCCCATGTTCACTAATACAATGCCATTCACATGCTCAAATCTGGCAAGCAAGTGGATAATAATGTAGCCATACCCCCTAATCTCACTCCTACTATTCTGCAGGCTACACCATCTTTTCTATCTCTTTCTCAACATCCATCTCCATCACCTCTATTACCATCACACGCTCATTCGGAAGAACCTGTTCCTAAGCCGAAAGCACCATATCCCAATCAGTTTAGGAAGTCTTCACCGTAAGTAGAGAAGATTCTTGAAATATTTTAGCAAGTGAAGGTTAATATTCTGCTGCTTGATATTATACAACAAGTTTCTACTTATGCCAAATTCCTCAAGGGTTTGTGTACTAAGAAATGAGTAAGAAACATTCCTAAGAAAGTTTTTCTTACTACAAATATATCACAAATCCTCTCTAAATCCTTACCTGTCAAATACAAAGATTCAGGTTCCCCCACAATCTTATGCACCATTGCAAACACTACATTTGATAAGACGTTGCTTGATCTAGGGAAAAGTGTCAACTTGCTTTCTTACACTGTTTATCAGCAATTAGGGTTAAAAAAACTTCAACCTACTAAGGTTACATTACAGCTAGTTGATCGTTCAATCAAGAGACCACTTGATATAGTTAAAGATGTGCTCATTAAGATCGGCGAGTTCATCTTTCCAATAGACTTTATTATCTTAGAAACTGAGCCGATTTCCAATCCATAGAATCAAATTCCCGTTATCTTAGGCAGACCATTCCTTGTAACATCAAATGCATTAATTGATTGCAGAAGTGGCCTCATGAAACTTTGGGAATATGACTGTGGCATTGAACATATTCAATATAGATGAGCACACAACGAGCTCCCTCATTGAGGTAAATATGGTTCACAGTTTGTACTCTCATTCTACCTCTTGCGCTAATGATGAACCATCATTTGAGCAAATTTTCAAAGAAAAACTCATGCTATTAGACGAATTGGCATATACTAACTCTACAGATGATGATACTTGTGCAAGTGTGCCATTCATTTATGAGTAAGCCTTTGAGGATTTATTTGCAGAAGAGCTTGCATTACTTCGTGAGTTAGAAGAGCCACCACACTTCATAATTGGTTCACTTGATCATATTGCACTCTTCACACTTCACGATATTAATACATGTGTGCTTGTTACTAACAATGATTAGTAGGTTTATAATGAAGAATTCTTTAACCAAATTATTAATGCTTACATGTAGACAAAGAAAAAGTAAGGATGGAATAAGAAGCAAAAAAGTATTTTGCAACTTATAGGAGGATGATGAGACACAACAATACACCTACTTCACGTTTAAAATGCATACGCTATGAAAGTGGGAAGCGATAGAGAGGTCGTAACTATTTTCCAAGCGTTAATAGGGTGACGATATTGAGATCGAGATCTTTCGCGACTCTCATTAGTTGTATATTATTTGTTAAATAGTTTTATTTTTACTTTGCCACCTTTGGTTCGTGTATAAGGGCATACACGAGTTTAGGTGTGGGAGAGTGGATTAGAAGATTCCTGTGTTTTTCTAGGATCTTTAATTTTTTCTTTTTCGAGGATTTTTATTTTATTTTTAGATTTTTAGATTTCTTTATTTTACATTTCGGGTAGTTTTTAGGGTAACTAAAAAAATCTAATAAAAAGTAAAAAAATCTAAAAAAAATCTGAAAAAGTAAACAAAAAATCTAAAAAAAGTTAAAAAATATTTTCTTCAATAAATCAACCTAATTACAAATAAAAGAATAAATTTAGATTTGAAATTTGATAGGAGAGTAGATTGGATAATATACTTAGAATTTAATGAAATAGATTAAAATTCGAAAACTAAATACTGTTAATAGTAATTTTTAGGTAAGTATATATATCTATTTTTTACTTCACAATACTTTATTAGGTTAAGAACAAAGATGATAATGATTGAGTTGTATCCTCTCTATAAACAAGAAAAAAAATAAAAAAAGGTAAGCCTCGTATTTAAGGCAATGATTCTTTAAAAGAAAAAGAAAAAAAAGGTGAGCCTGATATTTAAGACAATAATCCTTAAAAAAAAGTGAGCCTGGTATTTAAGGTAATAATCCTTTAGAAATAAAAAAAATCAAAGTATGATCCAAGTAATCGGATATTTGCACCAAGCAAGCATGAATCTTCGCATGAAAGATGAAATATTCACAAAAAAGAAAAAAAAAGAAAAAATTGTTTAGAGAGAAGAAATGAATCATGAGTTAAGTTTGATTCCAAAACCGAAGTAGACTATCACACGTACACGTAGATGTATAAGAGCCAATGAATTATTTATTAGTGGGTATTGAAAGATAGAATTTGAATTTTTTATTAAAATGATAGGTGTATTTGATATGATACTTAACTTAAAAACTGATAATCCAAATATGTTTCAGAGTTTGTATATTAGTGAGATTAATTGTAGAAAATATCAAAAAAAAAGATTTTTTTTGTATAAAATTTTTATTTTTCTTGATTTTTGCTTATCCTTATTTTTTTTTTCTTTTTTTTATTCCTTAACTACCTTCTTCACGAATTTTATGGGTATATTTACTGCAAACTATCATGAGACACAACTCATCCACTAGAGTAACGTAGGGGTTTAACGGCTTGTTTCACATGCTAATTGCAATCGTAATTCCTGCAAAAGTGAGTTAGGATTTTTTTCTTTTTAGATCTAGGTTTTGCTCGACGACTAACAAAAAATAGGTGTGGGGGTGTGATGAGTGTCATATATTGCATATTTATAACCTCCATATTATCTATTTTTGTATATAAATAATGCTACATGAATATTTTTAGTGTGCTTTTCAAGTAAAACCTATTCCTACAAGAAGATAACATAAACTCAGAGCTGGATTAGGAAACCAAGTCCAAAAAGAACTAAATGTGAATAAAACTAAAAGAACACGAAGCCAAAGGGAGCCAATGTAAAATACAGTCATTCAAATTAAAAGAACAACCCAAGATCTTCATGAGATGAGAGTTGAAGCCCAGATCTCACTTTTTTGCTGCCATTTTGTGGCAATTGCCCCTATTTGGCGTCACTATGAGGCCTATATGTCATGAGTTTTTTTATAGGGTCTTCAATATAATTTTGTACTTACTCACTTGTACTTAAATTAGGGTTTTGTTTTCTGAGGCCTATATATTGGTCGTGTCCTTGTAACCTATGATGGTTATATAATTTTGTACTCTTGATTAATCAATAAAGATTAGGATTTTGCCGAAGAGGTGATGGCTGACATACCGTGCTCCAAAAGTGACTACATTATTTTCAAGTTCTTTATAGTAAATAGAAATATTTTATTTGTTTTTTAGATAGATTTCATTGATTTCTAGTTTAGATATTTAATCACTTTCATAAAAAAATTAGGATTTTTAATTAGAACCATGAGTAGCTAAATTATTTAACTCTAGAATGTAGAAGAAACTAGGAATCAACCATATAATTGTTTTTTATTTTTTCTTTTTAAAATAAAATAATAAAGATATGAATTTTTCCATGAAAAAATTAAAAATACAACAATTCATACTGTATGATAGGTTATACTTGAGTTAAGTTTCTTGATAGTCTACACTTAGTTAGGGTTTAGAGTTGTTGATTTCGTCTTTTTCATATAATTATCTAATAATTCAGTTACTTTTATGAAAAGTAGTATATTTGATGAGTTATGTTTGCACACCATTTGATAGTTCATTCTTAGAACACTTTAATTAAAAGATTAAAACTAAGAGATCAGTTTTTATGATAGGAAGAAAATAATAAAAGTATTACTTGGTTGTGAACTAGTGGATTCTATATCCTAGGCTAATTAGAATAATTCGAATTCAATTTAAAATCCATAGTTAGCTCATTAGGACTAAAAAATTAGCAAGAACACAAAAACACTCTATATTCATGTAGGAACGACCTGTAAAGCACTACAACCGAAACTAAACATTTGCAGTAAATTTATCACATCACTAGCAAGAGCAGCAGAAGCAACATGATACTTATCACCGTCAATGTCTTCGGCACCCCGACCTAATTCGGCTGCTAGTGAACGAGTACGACTTAGTTGCAATTGTGGTTCAGAGCGTGCTAAGAGATTTTGCTTACCAGTGCTGATTATCTGTGCTCAGCAAGGACCCCGATAGGTTCAATCTCTGCTGCGCTAGCATCGGACGAGTATTTCCTCAGTCTTTCTTGAATTGGCTAAGGAAGTTCATTATTCATTTTTCAGCAAGTCTGAGTGTACCACAATGATTTCTCCTTTTTGAGTAGAAATTGGGGAGAGTCCTTTTTGCTTCATATTATGGGTTATATGGTTGATTAACATCAACTTCCCAACTAGTATAGGGATTAGTTCGGTAGGGAATTTATTGGTTCCTATGACTAGGGTTGTCATATTCACAGAAACCTTCTTTTGTTCTTCTTTAAGTTGGAGGACACTGGCTTCTAACAACGCTTGAATTCGATTCTTGAGAGGATAAAAATTCTTGGTTGAATGCCTAATATTCTGGGGGAATAAGCAATAATCAGGATCATTAGTCTTTCCTACATCTTCTAGCTTTCGATTCTCTGGAAACTTTAGCATACCCTTTCTATTGAAGAGGTGAAACAGAGTACCAATCTGTCCTATCTTGAATGAGTATATTCTGTCAGGTCGGGGCCCAATTGGATTTTGAGATTTCATATTGGTTTGTTTTGGATTTGCATTTGACCCCATCACAACCTTCCCTTTGTTCTTAGGATTTTGTGGATATGGATTGTTATTTGCAAAGTTCCTCGTACTGTGAGCTTCTTCAATCCGGAGGATTATATCTTCTACCTACTCTCCTTATTTCAAAAAGTCATTCCAAGTCTTGGACTTTACGGCTCCTATTTTTATTAGCACACCGAACTTGAAATTATTCTTGCAAGTTTCCACCAGTATTTCTTGGGTCATACCATGTCGACATTGCACGGATTTTTCTCGAAAGCATTCTATGAAGCTCTTAACTATCTCTTCTTCTTTTGTTTTTTTGCAAGAAGGGAATGAACCGATATCTCGGTATCATCCTTAAAAAAATATGCTAGAAATTGCTTTTCCATATCATACTAGGTATTGATGGTTCTAGGGAGCAACTGCATAAACCACGTGAAGGCAGGCCCTCACAGGATACTCACAAATACCTTGGTCATTATGGAGTCATTTCCTATCAGATGACTGGCTTGTGATAAGAAATAGTATATGTGTTGGCTTGAAAATCCATTTCCGTCATATAACTCTAACTTGAGGGGTTTGTATTTTTTGGGAAAAGGGTGAAATCCCACTCTAGTGGGTAGGGTCTCAAAACCCCCACCTCCTTTGATTCCTTCTTTTGCATTAATACGTCTAACTGGCTCTGGAGTTTCTCTTTCTTCTCGGCATGAGAGTCTACAAAGAAGAATTTAGAGTCTTCTTCATTCTCTGAGTAAGCTTTCTCCTCTTCATGTTGTTCCTTTTCCTCGTTTGTTTAGGGTAGCTCTGAAGAAGAGGTTTTGGTCTTTTCTTCTGTTATTTTCTGAGTATTTTTGACCACTTTCATAAGCATCATCTTGAGCTCATCAATAGTCTTTTGCTGCTCCCAAATTGATCATTCTTGGGCTTCCAACCTCTGATCCACATCATCGGACCTATCCTCCGCATGCGATGTTGATTTTCTTGGTCGGGAAGAAGTGTATGACTGTGGAGAAGCTATGGCTGAATTATCACTATCATCATCATCTGATCCCCCTGCAAGTTTCTTATAATTTGGGGGATAGTGACACCTGTCTTAAGTCTGGTAAAATGGTGAGGTTGTTTGCCATTTGCATCTGACTCATTTTCTTTCGCCAAGACCTTCTTGCCTTTGCCCACCATATTTGAAGTCACCACCTTCCATTCTTTTTCTTTATTGATTCTGTATTTCAGATTACCTCTTCTCTTTTTTGGAGTGTTTTGATTTAACTCAGTTATTCTGTCAAATACAAACACTCTTTGTTTATTACAACAGTAGCTATTTAATACAGCTAAAATCAACTGCTCACAATGGCATGTGGAGTGCGATTGTGTTATTTTATATTTGTCAAATACTCTCTAAGATCAAGAACTTTAGAAGAAGAGGAACTTTCAGTTGTGCTCTAGATGTGGAGCCCACTTAGCTGTCGGAGAAATCCAGGTGCCTGCTGAAACTCTTCAGGGCTGATGGCATCGAATTGCTGGCCTGTCAGACGTTCAACACTCTGTTTATCAGTTTTGATTCTATATACTTGTTGTTTTATGCGGACCTAGGAGTTAGCTTCGCATTTTAAAACTCTCACGCAAGGCTAAAGTATAGCTTCGCATTTTACATCAGCCTCGCATTTTACGCTGACTTGGCTTTTCTGAAGAAGTTTAACTTCTAGTGATTGTTTAGTCTCGCGTGGGGGAATATCCCTGCACGCTAACATAACCTCGCAATTTACGCAAGTCTTATTAGCTTCGCATTTTACGCTAGCCTCAAGTTTTTGTCCAAGTTTGATAGTCTTGCATGGAGAGCTTCCCTCACACGCTGGCTTATTTGTGAGATTAACTTCACTTTTAATGCGAGTTTTGGAGCTTTGTCAGTTTCAAATCCAAATTCAATAGTCTCGCATTGACAGATTTCCTCACACACTGACTTATCTCTGAAACTAGTCTTGCGTTTTACGCGAGTGTTATCAATTTTTCTAATTTCATGTCCAAGTCCTGGTTCATATTTAACCTCACATGGAGAATTTTCATCACATGTTGGCTTGTAGCCAGCTTTGCATTTTACGCGATTTTCACTAGTCTTACGATTTACGCAAGCCAGTTCGCAAGATAAATAGATAGCCTGACATTTTGCTTGGGCTTCAGCCTCACGTTTTACCCGAGCTTTGAGTGCTCTTCATCTTGCTCGACGAGTGCTGATGAGTGTCATAAATTATATATTTATAGCCTCCATATTATCTATTTTTGTATATAAGTAATTGTTACTCGGGTATATTAGTATGTTTTTATAGATAATAAAGAATTTGTAAGGAAGAGAAAAAGATAAAGCAAATATGTCAAGAACATAAGCAAAGAAAATCAATCATGGTGAAGACAGGAACTCAAGTGCAACAGTAGCAACTTCAAGAGTATATTCAGCTAAGATAAAGTTCATACTGGAAGCATGTGCATAGGGGAAATTTATAGATCGCGGAATTATCTTCAAAACGAGCCTAAGAACAGCTCAATCCGAGTTCGTATGAAAAGGCTATTGCCATTTTACTAAACCACTGCAGAATAGAAAATCCGATCTAGCAGGCTACGGATGTGTTGAATTTAATTTTGGATTTTGGACCTGAAAATTAGTATTTTATGTCATCTAATCTCAACCATTGGTTTCTAATACCTATGGATTGAATTAGAATTATAAATCTTGAGATTAGTTTGAATTGGACTAGAATTACATTTTTTGTATTAAATTTGAGTAGGAGCAGGATTGTGTTTGGGTTATAAATACCCCATGAATCCTTGTAAATTGGAGAGAGATTTTTAGATCTAATTTTGTACTCTTCGCAATTAATAAAATATTAGGATTTTGCCGAAGGGGTGATGGCCGCCATACTGCACTCCAGAGATGATGCCATTATTTTCAAGTTCTTTCTAGTACGTAGAAATATTTTATTTGCTTTTTAGATAGATTAAATTGCTTTCTACTTTAGATATTTAATCGCTTTCATAGAAAAAATAGGATTTTTAATTAGAACCATGAGTAGTTAATTTAGTTTAACTCTAGTATGTAGAAGAAACTATGAATCAATCATGTAATTATTTTTTATTGTTTTCTTCCTAAAATAAAATAATAAAGATATGATTTTTCAATAAAAAGATTAAATTACAACAACTCATAGATTAATACTTTGATAGGTTATACTTGAGCTAAATTTGTTGATAAGCTATTCTTAGTTGGGTTTGGAGTTGTTGATTTTTATCTTTTCATAAAATTATCTAATGTTTAGTTTGTTTTTATGCAAAGTAGTATCTTTGATGAGTTATACTTACACACCACTTGATAGCTCATGCTTAGAACACTTCAAAAAAAGATTAAAACTAAAATATTAGTTTTTATGATAGAAAGAAAATAATAAAAGTAATACTTGGCTGTAAACTAGTAGATTCTATATCCTAGGCTAATTAGAATAACCATTATTAGCTCGTTAGGACTAAACATTAGCAAAAATGCAAAAGCACTCTAGATCCCTATGGGAACAACTTGTTAAGTACTACAACCGATACTGTATGCTTGCAGTAAATTTATCACATCAATTGCGATTACGAAATTGTGTTTTTATTAAACTAGTCTTCTATCCCTCTTCAGCAGGTAGAATAGGACCCTCTCATAGGGGTTTCCGTTTGTACGATGGCTCTATCGCCACGGACTTAAAAGATCCCCGATTGACGGAGAATTCCTTATTTCCCGATTTACGAATTTTAGAGATCACCAGCGATTGCACCTCGTTTCAATCGGATTAACTGATCCAGAGGAGTGATAATCCTCGTACCTTTACTGGTCGATCTCAATGACGAGCATGTCCACAACCTAGCCGATCTTCTCCACATTGGATTGTGCCACGATCTCTTGTTTAGTGAAAGAGACATCTCTCACTATGGTCACCAATTTGTTCTCTGCAAAATTCTTGCTTTCTTCCATTGATTACAATTATTTACAAAATTACAATGAAAGAAGAACGAAATAAAAACAAACGAGAGGACTTATATTACGTCTCTCTTTTTTACAATAAAAGTAGGTTTTAATGTGGCGATGGAATCTAACTAATAGAACTTGTTGACGATCTGACGTGAAGAACTTTAATTTGATGAAGAAGATGATGGCCGACCTAATCTCTCTCTCTCTGCTGATCCAAAAACTTCAAGGCTCTCGTGCGTAACTTGAATTGCCAAAGATCTATTAAAGTCTCCTCATAGAGGCTATTTGTAGACTTTAATTGGTTATGAGAGTTTCCTAAAGGATAGGAATAGAAGAACTTTGTATTAATCAAGGATTCTAATCCAATATTTGATTTTAATTTAAATCTCTTAATTTTGTATTCTGGTTGGATTTAATTCGGGTATAAGATGATCCCAAATCTTAATCAGAATCAATTATAAATTCTGAGAATCTATCCAAGCCAAGTTAAAGGCTCTGTGCAAAGACCTGAAACTACAAATACATGAAGCTAAAAGGACAAGAGAAATATCTTCCATTTACTGGGAAAAGAAGAGAGTCAACATCCCTGATTTTGCCGCTAATAGCGGCATTTGCTACCATTTAGCAACAAAAATTTCAAAGATCTGTTCCATTTTTTTCTTGTTTTGTGTTTTTGGTCTCTGGTTGTAAAAAAAATCAGAAAAAAACTTCTCGACCTTTTCTTTTTCTTTTCCATCTCTTTCCCTCTCTACCTTTTCAAAAAAAAAATCCGAAAGAAAAATGTTTCAAAATCAATTTTTCATATTTGGATGCCATCATTATCGTGATACATATTATAATTATCATCAGTGTCTATAGATAGGAAGTTCCTTAGGACTAGGTGATGATCAAATTCACACCACATATCATGAATCTACGAGCGCTTCCTATATACAAAATTACAATTGTGAATAGATGAATTATTCTAATCAAGAGTCGTATCAAAAGAGTCATCTCCATGTTCTAAATTCAATCATGAATAAGATATTCAGTTGAACATATTAGATGAAAGATTAAAAAGATTAGAAGCGAGGTATGCATGTCATGAGAATTTACCTATAACCATTTCATAAATATCGTCAAATATATACTTGCATCCATCATATTCAATATCAAATTTTACTCATGATTGTGAGATGCAATCATTCGAGGAAAATAAAGAAGCTTACAATCATGAGATTGAGGAGCGAGCATGTAAAATAGATAAAGATATGGAAGTTTTGTTAAAATCATCCTATCAAATATGACCCTCTTTAGATCGTTCTGTAATATTCCAGGCTTCTCCTCGACGAGCAACAGCAACGTCTTATATGGAAGATTTTCTCAAAATGATTTCTCATACTAAACTTTTTAAAAATCAACCATCTAATTGTTTGAACATATCTAACTCCAAGCAACCACTTCAGTCATATTTTGAAGTAGATATGATTCAAAATGAGTCAAATAAGTGATGAGTCCATACATCGACATTACGATCAAGCTACTTTGGACTATTATGAAAATAATTATGAAGAAACTTGTGATAAAGAGAAAATTTTGCTTGGTGATTTGTCTCATGATGAGCTTGCTAGTGATATATTATCTTCTGATTCTTTTGTTGAAAGTTATGAAAAAATTTATCAAGAAGATTTTTTATTCCTTCATAATAACTTGACTAACGATAAGTCTACTAGCATGGCATTTTTTTAAAGAATTTTGATAACAGGATTGAAAAAGATTTGCATGACAAGTCCATAATACTAGAAAGATGGAAGAAACCACAGTGATGATTTGAAAGAGAGATTCAAAATCGAGCTCATGATTCTGCCACCTCAAAGTGATTATATTTTATTGCATATTGATAAGTCCAAAATGCTTAATGACGTGAAAGATGTTCATGGGTGGAATATACACAATGATAAAAGTATGATTTCCAACTTCAAAATTTTACTATTGAATAAAAGAAAGAAAGGCTGGTATAAATTGAGAAAAATAAAAAATAAGATGGAGAGATTAAATGCAAAATTAACAAAAAGGTTAAATTCATCCATATCAAAATATAAAAGGACACAATATGAAAATGAAAAGCGATCTAGAGTAGATTGGATAATACACTTAGAATTTTATGAAAAGTAGAAATTAGAAAAATAAATACCGGTAATAGTATTTTTGAGGTAAGTATACATCTATTTTTTACCTCACAATAGTTTATTAAATTAAGGATAAAAATAATAACGATTAAGTAGTCTTCTCTCTCTAAACAAGAAAAAAAGAATAAAAAAGGTGAGCCTGGTATTTAAGCCAATAATTCTTAAAAAAAGAAAAAAAAAAAAGGGATGAGACTGGTATTTAAGGCAATAATTGTTTTAAAAAAAGAAAAAAATGTGAGCCTGGTATTTAAGACAATAATCCTTTAGAAATGAAAAAAAAAATATAAGAGTATGATCCAAGTAATTGGGTATTTGCGCTTAAGCAAACGTGAATTTTCACATGAAAGGTGAAATATTCACAAAAAAGAAGAAAAGAAAAATTTGTTTAGAGAGAAGCGATGAATCATGTGTTTGAGTACAAAACTAAAGTAGACTATCACACATGTACGTAGATCTATAGGAGCCAATATTATCTATTAGTCGGTATTGAAAAATAGGATTTGAATTTATGATTAAAATGATAGATGTATTTGATATGATGTTTGACTTGAAAACTGATAATCTAAATGCATTATTGAGTTTGTATATTAGTGAAATTACTTAAAGAAAATATCAACATAAAAAAATTTCGTTTCTTTTGTAAGAAATTTTTTTCTTGATTTTTGATTATTCTTATTTTTCTTTTTCTTTATTCCTAATCTAACTTCATCAAAAATTTTGTAGGCATATTCACTATAAACTCTCACGAGACACAACTCGTCCACTAGGGTAATATAGGGGTTTAACGGCTTATTGCACATGCTAAGTGCAATCACAATTCCTATGAAAGTGAGTTAGTATTTTTTTTCTTTTTAGGTTTAGGTTTTGCTCGAGAATTAACAAAAGATATGTGTGGGGGTGTGATGAGTATCATATATTGCATATTTATATCTAGTTTTATATATAAATAATTACTACTCTGGTATATTTAGTGTGTTTTTATAGATAATAAAGAATTTTCAAGGAAGAGAAGAAAATAAAGTAAATTTGTCAAGAATATGAGTAAAGAAAGTCAATCATGATGAAGACGGGAACTCAAGTGCAGTAGCAGCAATTTCAAGAGCATATTCGGCTAATATAAAGCTTAAAATGAAAATATATGTAGGTAAATTTGTAGATCTCGGAATTATCTTCGAAATGAGCCTAAGAACAGCTCAATCCGAATTCGTATGCAAAGGTTATGCTCATTTTACTAAAGTACTGCAGAATGGAAAATCCAATCTAGCAAGCTACGGATGTGCTAAACATAATTTCGGGTTTTGGACCCGAAAATTAGTATTTTATGTCATCTAATCTCAACCATTGGTTTCTAATACCTATGAATTGAATTAGAATTATATATCTTGATATTAATTTGTGTTGGATTAGAATTACATCTTTTATATTGAGTTTGACTAGGAGCAGGATTGTGTTTGGATTATAAATACCCTATGAATCCTTATAAATTGGAGAGAGTTTTTTAGACGTAATTTTGTACTCTTGGCAATTAATAAAATATTAGGGTTTTGTCGAAGGGGTGACAGCTGTCACACTACACTCCAGAGGTAATGCCATTGTTTTCAAGTTCTTCCTAGTAAGTAAAAATATTTTATTTGCTTTTTAGATAGATTTAATTGATTTATAGTTTAGATATTTAATCGCTTTCATAGAAAAAATAGGATTTTTAATTAGAACCATGAGTAGCTAATTTAGTTTAGCTCTAGCATGTAGAAGAAACTATGAATCAACCATATAATTATTTTTTTATTATTTTCTT
>JAYEPQ010000016.1:13646782-13764282 GCA_036321105.1 Dracaena cambodiana
TATGTAATTTCAAACATAGAACGAGGACACACGCCCACATGCATAAGCACACGCCCATGCGTGCATCCACTATGCATGCACGAGCACACACACATATATGGAAAGTATTTTGAGCAACTATTACACCATTGATGTCAATGGTGTAATAGTTGCTCAAAATACTTTCCATATATGTGTGTGTGCTCGTGCATGCATAGTGGATGCACGCATGGGCGTGTGCTTATGCATGTGGGCGCGTGTGTATATGGAATGGTATGCCTAAGGTGCCTCCTTAGGGTGTTGTTATAGAGACGTTCTTAAATCTTAATATAAAAGATGTATATGAATGATCTGAAACGTTAGTTATGATATCTATATTCTAAATACGTAGTGTATAAAAAACAATATGATTTCGGTACTTCTTCATTATGGTGGTCTTATTTATTTTATTGTTGAAAATTGTTCATTTTGTACGTAACTAATATATGATTAAATTTTATAAAAAAATATATGATTTTTTGTATGGTATTATTTATAATCTGGAGATCACAACTATTTATTCGGATCATCTACATATACCTTCATATTAAAATTTAGAGGTGCCTCCATAGATAATTTCCTTTAGAGACAGAAACATTTCATAATAAAGCATACGATTCACTGATTCCAAGTCATTTACTCTACCTTTACAACCAGTGGTGCATGAATATCTTTATCAACATTATGTAAGGTTACAGACCATATCCACGTTCCTAATATGCATTGTCACGTAAAATTTTCGCAAACCTGCGTATCTTATCCATTGCGTTTTCCGTGCAACATTTTTCAACTAAATGGTCTTCCATGTAACCATAGGAAAGAAAACGGAAAAAAAAGAGAAACCTAGATGGTCTTCCATTTTGCGGCCCTAGTACAACTATCCCTTGCTATTATATATATATCCAGTAAAAAACTCAGACAGCCTTCTTTCTTTTTTATCCATCACTGTCAGCAAACTATTTCTTGCTACATCAAACTAATAGTATCTTGACGGTTACCAACTACCAACAAACTAGCCAGTCTGTGGTAGCTAGGGTTAAGTGAAGGCCTTTCTGTTCTCGTGTCTATGAGCTTTATGGACTATGAATCTTTAACGCATATCCATTCAGCCACGTCACTGCTGCGAATGATCTACTTTCGCACTCCAAGAGCAGATTCATGCCAAACATGTCAAGGCTTCTTTTCACATGGCGATGTTCACTGATAAGTCTCTCTGATAATTCTCATGGACTAATAGGCCAGCTTGCCCTACATGCATGTCCCAACTCTGTTGGTGCCTTTAGGAGCAATGAAACACGATTTAACATGCTTGTGGGGTCCACCTACAACGAATTTAATTGTCTACCTCTCTCATCCTTTGCACTAAGGCTTGAATTCTTGAGGTTGAGGGAGATAGTCGAGATTTATTATTCTTGCCATCTCTCAAAATTTTATTATATGCTAGACATGTCGCATTAAAACGTATTAGAAAAGCACATTAAAGATAGTGAGTAAGCATCTCAAAGCTTGAATTAAGTTTCCTCACCCACCAAATATTCAACATCAAGTGTCCGACCGTAATAGTCATAATTAAAATAAAGGAAAAACAAAGAACAAGAAAGAAAAATATTTCACATAATACATAATCTTGATAAATTTGTGCTATATAGTGAGATGCAAAAACTCCTACCTCTAATATTCTAAAAACTCCAACAAGGCCCCTTTACGGGTGAACATGACCCAATCACTGGTTTAGAGAAGGATACTGTTAATATTAGTGGAACAGCTGACCTACAGGATAACAACAAATCGATTGGTGAAGAGAGCTCTAGAAAACACATAGATTTTGGTTAGGAATCCTGTAACAAGAATATAGAGTACATGGATCTGCTGGCAACCCTAAACAGCTTTGACAAAGATTTTGCAAGAGATATCTTTGCCAAGCTCCTAGAAAATGTTATGTGCAAAGAAAATCTCAGATAGAGCAAGCGTATCAGGAGAAGACAACTATCTAGATTACCTAAGCGTATCAGGGAGGCAAGGAAGACGCTCGGTGTTGATAGACAAGAGACACTGTTGGCAGAGGGACACAACAGTAACAACACAGCGAGAAATTGAGAATCTACCAATAGAACAAATAGAAGAAACCGAGCTCCTGGAACACGGTGAAGGGGAGGTGTAAGACATGGAAGATCAGGTGGAGGCCGAGAGGGTGATTGATCTCATGGGCCAGGGTGGACAGACTACGTCCCTGATCACGCCATCTAGAAGAAGTAAAAGACTGGAGGAGAAGAGAAATTGTCAGAATTACCAGATAGGCCAGGTCACAACAGCAGCTACTAAGCGAAAGGCAAAACAGACAGACCATATTCTAGGTACATCTAATCTTCATTTTAATATTCTTAATTGTGTGCCTGATGATGTGTTAATTGCATTAGTCTATACATATGATATTGATTTAGGGGGAGGGTGCACAGATCAAACGCACAATCTCACATTGATAAAAAATTTGGAGGTTGCGTCCCTAGAGGATCAAAATGGAGATATGAAATCCTAAAGAGTAGGGTAAGTTTACCTGTAGAGAAGATAAATTACACATTGCGATGAATTGCATTTTTTGAAATGTTAGAGGGCTGGAAAACCCAGTTAAACGAAAAATGCTTGTGGAAATAATACGCACTACTAAGATTGATTTTATATGTATGGAGGAGACAAAACTTTCAGATCCTGATCCTAGACTTTCTAGAAATTTTTATAATTTCTGTATTTAAATACAAAGGGAGTATCAGCTGGAATCCTAATTGGAATACACAAAAATTATCAAAGTCTGGACTCTTTGTAAGGGGACTTCTCATTAACGGTAAGGAGAATAATGGATGGATGGGCTCAGATAGAGACTACAGTATATAGACCAAATGAGAGGGGGTTGCATACGCAATTTTGGAAGGAACTTACAGCAATTAGGAACAACTGTGATGATCCGTGGATTTTAGGAGCGGATTTTAAAATTGCTAGATTTACAAATGAAAGAAAAGGGGAGGACAGGTCACGTAAAGATAGATAGAAGTTTAATGACTTTATTAGTCAGTTGGACTTGATAGATTTGCCTTTGTCGGATCGTCTTTTCACTTGGTCAAACATGAGGCTCAATTCAACAATGGCTAAGTTGGATAGGGTATTAGTTTCTAATAGTTGGGAATCCAAATTCCCTCTAGCAGAGATTTACTCCTTGTTCCGACCGACATCAGATCACATTCCAATCCTGCTCACCTCTGGAGAGAAGAAACCAAAAACACACAAGTATTTTCATTTTGAGAAATGGTGGCAGGAATATAGAGAAGTGCACGACCTCAATAGAGAAAGATGGTCTCAGAACATAGGAGCTAGTGATGCGATAACAAATATTTGTATCAAACGGCAACGTTTACGAAAGGTCTTATGGAGATGGGAAAGGCACTTCAGAAACAAAAGAAAGAGTGAGAAGGAGGATATTTTGAAGGAGATGGACTTATTAGAAAAACTGGAAGAAACCAGAAACTTATCATTGGATGAAAACAATATATTACTGCATCTAAGAAGAAACCTTGAAGAAATATATAAGAGAGAGGAATTACGATGGAGGCAACAAGTACATGCTAATTGGCTAAAGGAAGGGGATGCAAATACTGCATTCTTCCATAGATGGGCAAGTATGCGATATAGAGTGAACAAGATACATCAGCTAAATGTGAAGGAGGGACATGTGAGGGGGGATGCCTTGGAGGAACATATATATCGTCATTTTAAATGGTTGTTTGGAAGAAGGAAGTCCTTCCGTGTTCACTTGAAGAAGGGTGCCTAGGAGAATGAGGTGGGACTTTCAGACTTGGATGAAGAATTTTGGGAGGAAGAAATCAAAAGAGTGGTATGGGAATTTGGCCAGAACAAGGCATCAGGTTCAGATGGATTCCCGGTATTCTTTTTCAAATTTTTTGGGAAGATATCAGGGACTTAGCCTGGTTATTGGATGAAGTATTCGAAGGGATAAGCAAACTAGATAGAATCAACTATTCGGTAATTGCTCTAATATCTAAAATGTGTTCATTGCTTGAAATTGGCGACTACAGACCCATTATATTGCTGAACAACATTATTAAGATAGTCTCCAAAATATTGGCCAACAGACTGGCTTTGAAGCTGAAGTTAATGGTGGAGGATTATCAATGGGTTTTATTACGGGGAGAAATATTTTGGAATGGGTAGCCATGACGTATGAAGTGATCTATCAATGTAAGAAATTCAAGATAAATGGATTCATGTTGAAACTAGATTCTAAAAAGTGTATGACATGGTGGATTGAGATTGCCTAATGGAAGTTCTCAGACTCAGGGGATTTGGAGTGAAGTGGAGATTATGGATTGAAGCCTGGTTAAGCTCAGCTAAAACGCAGGTAATGTTCAACGACACAGTGGGCAAGGAAATAGTCTTGAAGATGGGTCTAAGTCAAGGAGATCTCCTTCCCCCCTTTATTGTTTGTCTTAGTAGCAGATGGATTGAATTCTATGCTACAAGAGCTGAAGAAGAAAGAAGAGATTTAAGGACTTCCTGGGGCTCCCAATATGTCCTTTGTTGATTTGCAATATGCAGATAATTCGCTCATTTTTTTGTAAAGGTACTCTGAGAGGGGCTATAATTAACAAATGGGCTCTTTGTTGTTACGAAGCTTGATCTGGTCTGAAAATAAAGTTCGTCAAGAGCTCGATGATTTGTCTGGGGGCAAGAAATGTATCTATGCAACTAATCAGGGAGGTGTTTTGCCGTAAAGAGGAGCAATTCTTGATCACATACTTGGGAGTACCTGTAAAACCTGAAAAACTCTCAAAAAGAGATTGGCTTCCTCTTTTAGACTACTTTGAAAAGAAATTGGAAGGCTGAAAAGAGAAATACTTGTCATTGAGAGAGAAGGTGGTGATACTCAATGTGATACTCTTCTCACTATTGTTATATCTGATGTCCTTTTTAATAATGTCAAAATGGGTAGAGATAAAATTGACCGGATTAGGAAAACATTTCTCTAGAATGGAGTGGATGTATTATCCAACAAATACAATTTAGTCCCATGGAGACAGATGTGTAGACCAAAAGAGGCGAGGGGTTGGGTGGTGGAACTCAGAACCTTTAATCTATCCCTGATGACCAAATGGAGGTGGCATTTAATTACTCAAAATCAGGATTCATTCCAAAAAAATACTAAACAATGAATATGGCCCAAAGGGAGGTACACTGTATGGGGAAAAAAGGAAAAAACATCATGAATCGATTTTCTGGAAATGGATGTTAGTAGTAAGACAATTAGTCTGTCACAATCTAAACTATAAACTAAGAAGGGGGAATAGGATAGCCTTCTAGCATGATAAATGGTGTTCACAAATTCCCCTCAAGACTTTATTTTCAAAAAATTTTCAGAAAGATAATAATAAAGATGCCAGGGTGTGTGATTATTGTGGACGTTCAAGATGGAGATAGAACTCAACGGTATTGTCCGGACAGGACTTTGTCAGAGTAAGATTATTAAAAAAAACTCCTAAGCAACTCAACACATGTTCCTTTATAGGTGGATAGACCGAGTTGGAGATGGGAGAAGGATGGAACTTCATAGTGAAATCCACATATTGACATTTCATAAATGGGGGAGTAATCTCGCCAAACACTAAGTGGATTTGGATTATGAAGTCACCGCAAAAGATAAGACTATTCATGCGGCTGGTGTGCAATGAAGCTCTTCTTCTTAGCCGAAACTGCAGAAAAAAGAGGTTAGATTGGCCCAACGTCTGTGTCTTGTGCAAGAGGGATGGAGAATCAACCGAGCACATATTTTGTAACTTTTCTTTTTCCAAAAGTACATGGAATTCGTGTGCTAGGGCACTAGGACTGAACATCAATATTAAGCTAGATGTTAATATTTGGAGAAGACTTATTAGGGGGATAATGATAGTCATTTACTTAGAATAGTTATTATTGTTTTTTACTGGAATATTTTGGAGGAGAGAAATAATAGATTATTTAATGATAAATATCATTCCAATCAACACTGCATGAGACTTATCATTCATGATTTTATTATATAGATAGGTTTCCCTTCAGATAAGAAGAGGCTTCATTTATAGGGAGGCTCTTCGGGAGATATGGATGCTAGCCCACCAGATCATAAGTAGAGGAGCACATCGGAGTCACAGAGTATGATGGACTGAGGACAAAACTGGTTTTTGTATGAATGATTATTGTACTTTTTTTCATTTTTATGTAGTTTTATTTAGAACTTTTATTATGTAAGCTTATTAACGGGCCACTCTACTAGTGGTCCGAGAACTCTTATTGTTTTGTTATTATCTTTTTAATGAAACACAGAGGGCTATATCTCACCGTTTATCGTCAAAAAAGCTATTCTAAAAGCTCCATTTAGTTAAAAGGTTAAATTCCTTATGGATCAACGGCCATCCAATCACCTCCCTATTGACGAATCAATACACCAATTTCACTCCACTTTTCTATCTTTACCTACAAGAAGATGAGGTCTCTTTATTATGCTTGAGAATTATTATTTTTTATATAAAAAAAATCATTGCAAAATCTGTGTGCAATGGTTATATAGCTATTACAATAGCCACTGTTGCAAAGGAGAATAGGCAATGACCTTGGAAGGCTACTGCAATAGTTATTATAATTGTTGCATGATGAGTATCATATATTACATATTTATAACCTCTATATTATCTATTTTTGTATTTAAATAATGCTACTTAGGTATTTTTAATATGTTTTTCAGATAAACCTATTCCTATAAGGAGATGGTATAAACTCAGTGCCGGATTAGGAAACCAAGTCCAAAAAAGAGTTAAAAGTGAGAAAAACTACAAGACTATAATACTGTAGAGGGAAAGTGGATTACAGTTATAAAAATCAAAGGAACAAGAGAAGATAGTCAAGCAGAAGAAAATTGGGGCCAAGATATTAAAATTGGAGACAAGAAAATTGGCGGCTCCATAGGGCCCAATCTAGGTGAATTTTCTATGGGGCCTTCCATATAATTTTGTAGTTACTCACTTATACTTAGATTAAAGTTTGGTTCTCTGAAATCTATATATTGGCCTTGTACTTGTAACTAGGATTTTTTTTATGCTATTTTGTACTAAAAATTATTTAATAAACTTAGGGTTTGCTAAAGGGGTGACGGCCGCAATACCGTGCTCCAGATGTGTGCCATTATTCAGAAGTTTGTTCTTGTAAGTTTAATTATTTTATTTGCTTTTTATATAGATTTATCTTACTTTCTAGTATAGATTTTTTATAGCTTTCATAGAAAAATAGGATTCTTAATGCTTTTGAATAACAAAAATATAATCTTTCCAATTAGAAGTATGGGTAGCTAATTAGTTTAGTCCTAAGATGTCGATGAAACTAGGGATCAACATCATATTAATCTATTTATGTTCTTTCTAAAATAAAAATAAAAAATAGGATTTTTCTATTTAACAATAAAAATACAAGAACTCGTAAATTAAAACTTTGATAGGTTATACTTAATTTAAGTATTTTTATAGCCTATTATTAGTTAGGATTTGGAGTTTTTGGTTTTATTTGTTTTGTTGAATTTATCTAACATTTAGTTTATTTCTATAAAGAAGTAATTTCTTTGATGGATTATACTAGCACGTCAGTTGATAGTCCATACTTAGGATGTTTTAAGTAGGGATTAAACTAAAATATCATATTTTTATGGAAGAAAGAAGACGAAATATTTGGTTGTGAACTAGTGGATTCCATATTCTAAACTAATTAGAATTACAAATCATCAATCTAGACTCATAATTAACACGTTAGAATAATAGGATTAATAAGACTGCAAAACACTCTAGATCCATGTGGGAACGACCTGTTAGCGCTACAACTGATACTGTGCACTTGCAAAAGAATTATCACATCAAGATTTTAGCGCCTTTATCGGGGATCGACGGTGTTTTCTTATTTTTTTTAACGTTTTACGAGTTAACAGTGTGTGTTGAGTGTGCAGCGACCAGAAAGTATAGATATAGGAAGATAAAAGAGATTAGAGGAGCTTTAGAGTTACGTAGCAGAAACTAGAGAGACAATCTCTCTGGTTCTGCCACTAATTGGCAACAAGAACCGCTAAATAGCGGCAGCCCAGGTGAATCCTGACCCTATTTTATCTCCAGTTCTGTGTTTTGGTTCTCTAATTTTGTAAAAAAATTTAAAAACATAATAAAAATAAAAACAGTAGAAATATTAGGACATCACATTTTTCTTTGCTCATATTTCTTCCACCGTTTAATCTTCACCTCACCCCACTTCTTGCACTAGTTTAGAAAATTCACGCATTCACTCACAGTTACTGGTTCATGCCACATTGGATCCGTGATAAATTTGATCGACTAGTGAGATCAGATTTGTTCATGGGAGACAAAATAGACCAACTGATCCCGATCCTTCAGAATCGATATTACTCGTTGTGTACATCATTACCGTCATGCATCAAAATTTCACATGCAACGGGTAATCACTATGAATTGAAGCTGCAGTATATCAGCATACTTTCTAAATTCATTGGTTCTGATTCTGAGGATGCATATATTTTTATCAGTGAATTTCAGGACGTATGCATGATAATTAAACTGCAAAACTTATCGAAGGACGCAATTAAACTCCACTTCATCCCATTCGCTCACAAAGATAATACCAAGAAGTGGTTGTACAGTATGCCTCATGATTCAATCACTATTTGGGATGAATTCATTGCAGTATTTCTTATGAAGTATTATCCCACGCACAAGACGATAAAAATTCGAAATCAAATTAATCAATTATGTTAAGTGCCGAGAGAACTCTTCTGGAAATACTTAGAATGGTTCAAAGATTTGTTAGCTCAGTGCCCCCACCATGCTATTGAAAAGTGGTGGTTGTGTCAAATCGTGTACGGAGGACTCGATTATACATCCAAAACTCTTCATGAGTCCATGTGTCAAAGGGAGTTCATGAGAAAGAATGAGGATGAAACGTGAGACTTTCTTGAGGACATATCGTGGAAAGCTATATAGTGGGAGAGTCTCGCTGATAAACTCAATGTATCAACATCTATAAATAAGGGTGGGATCCATAGCGTCGACAGCTCGATAGCTGCCGAAGCTAAAATTGCAGCCCTTATGCGAAGAATCTAGGCGTTGGAGACTCTTAGTTCTCCACTAGTGGGTCAAGTAAATCAAGTATAAGGTCCCACATGCTTTAATTGCGGAACTCCAAATCATATTATGGAGGAGAGTCCCTATTAGTGAATTCCATGGGTCCGATACTTGAGCAGGTAAACACCTTATATCCAAGACCCATGAATAATTCATACGCTCTTGCATACAATCCTGGTTAGAGAAACAATCCAAATATCTTTTAGGGTCAAGGGCAATATCAGGAAGCTCCCAACCTTAACATGTAGCCTCCAGCCAATTGTTAGTTCCCAAGATCAAATGTGGGTGCTTATCAATACTCAAATCCTTCAAATCATGGGAACAAGTAGAATAGACCACCTCCACACAACCAATCATATCCATAATAGGAGTCTAATAATGAACAAGAAAAGCGACTCCAGTCACTTGAGAAGAGTGTTAAAAATCTTCTCAAGTTTTCGTCCAACCTTGACATACATATGGAAAATCTCATAAAAGTGTCAACGAATTTTATTCAAAGAATAAATCAGCAACACAAGGAAGTATGATGCCTTATACATGACATGGAATGATCGCTAGATTTGCAATTAACATCAGGTATGGTACTTTGAGATGGAATTGTATTAGGTGTTAATTAGGCTCCTATAAGCGAGCATGTAAGAGTAAGTAAAGTGCACCGATGATGCTTGAATTGTGATGACTGTTGGACTCATAATGATGAGTAGGCGACTTATGATGGAGATGATCAAACTGCGATGACTGCTGTATTCAAAATGATTCAAAGAATAAATCAGCAACACAAGGAAGTATGATGCCTTATACATGACATGGAATGATCGCTAGATTTGCAATTAACATCTATGGTACTTTGAGATGGAATTATATTAGGTGTTAATTAGGCTCCTATAAGCGAGCAGGTAAGAGTAAGTAAAGTGCACCGATAATGCTTGAATTGTGATGACTGTTGGACTCATAATGATGAGTAGGCAACTTATGATGGAGGTGATCAAACTGCGATGACTGCTATATTCAAAATGATGAATAGACAATTTGTACTAGAGGTGGTCAATTACGATGACTGCTGAACTCACAATGAAATATTGCATGTATGCAAGTGACAAGTAGGTATGGACTTAGTAGATACTCGAGGAAACTGTATGGAGATGCATAAAATACGCATGATAACTAAGAGTTGTCTAAAGATGTGGAGTTTTATGTGAAGTTAGAAGATCAAGTCACCGACATATTTATGAAGTCTCTGAAGTTTTAAGTATTCTCTCTATTTAGGAGTAAATTTGAAATGATGAATCAAGATTAAGGAAGGATGTTGATTTTAATTATTTAAATCAATTTAATCTTGATTCATTATATTTTTTTGAGGTTTTAATAGGTACATTGAATAATAATTATTATGTACATGCATACTTTTTTAGAATCAAAAGGGTCATTTAGGAAGACTAAGAGTCACTAGAAAGAGAGAATGTATTTACATTTAATTAGGTAAATAAAGGGTTATTTGTATCACTATATATATATGGGGTTGTTTGCAGTATGTTTGGAGTGTGTGCCAAGAAGTTCAAGAAAAAAGAATTTATTTTCTTCTCTTCATATTTCTCCACCTACCGATTATTATCATTACTTGCTAGGGTGCAGAGCTTGGAAGCCATTTATTAAAATTATTCCCTATTCCAAAATTTGTATTGTGGTCATTTATAAGGACTGCTCCACCTTGGCTAATTGAAATCTTTATTTATTTATTTATTTTGTTACTCAAACACACATGCACATGTTATCGAAAATGAGTCCCGATTGAATGGTGAATTCAGAATCTCTCACAAATAGAAAAGGGATGATACCACTAGATGTTTCCGATGTTTTTTTATCAACATTTTTTGATAAACAAAAAATGAAAATTTAAAAATAGAAGTTAAGAGATGAAGCTTCAATTTTACTGATTTTCAATTACAAAAATATAAAACACTCTCTCTCTTTTGAATCTGAGAAGGGCGAAGATATATGAGCCCTTTTGATTATCTTTGATGATCCGACAGCGGTGAAGAGTAAAGAAGGTATATAATCCGTCGGTCTTTCTTTTGGAGATGAATAGATGCCGTGAAAGACAAGTTGTCTGATTTTCGACTTTATTTTTTATAAATCCAGGTGATAAAATCAATTTCTATTAGAACTGAAAAGATTCTATTTTTATCCCGGAGCAACATAAAATTTTAACGTGACCAGGTCTGATACTACCTGGGAGTAATTACAATTAGCTGGCGATTCAATAAAGACCGTCGGATCTGATTTTTGACAGCCTTTTACGTCTCATTTTGAGCTTTGTTTTAATCTGAACTATTTTTTGATCTGGTCCAAGAAGACTGCTTAATCTTAAATATATCAAATTTTTTAATCGAACTGGAAAAAGATTTTCAGTATGTTTTGTGATAGTATTAGGAATTAATCTAACATTTGATGAGAACAGGATTTGCAGCTGGTTTTTAAGATAAGATTACTCTTATAAGATAAGAGTTTCATGAACTCTATCTTTTGTTTGGTTCTATTTTTATTCCGAATAATAGTTGTATTATCATTTAAATACTTTCTAGATAATATTAGAACCCTATCTTCTTCCCATTGTTAACTGCTAGTGCACGGGGCTAATTTTGCGGACTTGTTTTTCATATAAGAACCTCCCATTATTGAGAGGGTATTAGAAAATTTTGACCAGATTTGACTGCTGGGTAGTAATATTGCCTGCTATCTCATGATCAAACCAGTTCTAACCTTATAATTTGTAATTTCTCTTCTTTTGAACCAAAATTCTGAATTACTTCTGTATTGCTGTGGAGTACAATATTTTTTTGGCTGAATCTTTATTTTGTACTCTACACTTAATTGATAGTCTCATTTATTTTTCTGTCTACACTAGAGACAAGACTCATTGATTAATTGAAATCTTTATACAAGTGGTAAACAAGCTTCGAGAAGTAGGTGCAAGTAGGCATTACACAACTCGATGTTAAGGATACGTGTTTGATTTGTGCCGCAGAATCTTTAAAACTTCCTGCTATACCCACTGGGCAAGAGAATTCCAGATTTGTTTCTAAAAACTAATGAGTGCTTTTATTTAAATAAGAGATTTCTTATCAATTATTGCTAATGTCCTCTAAATTCTTGTCCAGATTTGTGATTCAAGTTATAAAAAAAAAAAAAAATCACTTATTCATGCATGTCTCTACTTATCTAAATATGAATCACTAGGATTTTGATTCTTTCCTGAAAAATCTCCATTATACTGTAAATGGCCAAGTGAAAAGAATACTAAGAGTAAAATTGAATAGGGTTGACAATGGCTTCTTACAACAGGAGTAGCTATTAGTGCTAAGTAGAAACTTTTAAAATATAACATAACGTGACAATAATAAACATGAATCTGATCAATGCAAGTGAAATAAGTGAATCAATGAATAAGTAAGAACTACAAAGAATTCTTATGATGCACAATAACAAATGTAATAAAACAAGCTAAATAATGGTCATGCATATAAAAGGAAAATGAAACAATATGTTGAAGAGAATACTTAAGCATTTCCATTAAAATTTTGACTATAGAAAAATTCAAAAACTATGAAAAGTAAAATTCAAGTTTCAAGTCATTTGTATCCTTTCTGAGATGCTGATGAAGATTGTCAAGAGTTACTAGACACTATTAAAAAAATAACTATTCCCATAAATAATTTCCGATGCCAGCACCATATATGTACTAAAAATATAAGAAATCGTCATGTACCATTGGAAAACTTATTGGATACATTAAGTACACTTATTAGATACTTCAGAAAACAGTATCTGTTGATAAATTTAAATATCCCAACATTTTCAAAATGGTATTTATAAACCTTTATAGTGCATAAAACTCTTAGAAAACCATATTATTTGATAAGTATAATGTATCTAATACTTTTGATAAACAATATCATAAATAATACCGGATTCTTTTTGAAAATGATAGAATATTTGCAAATACTTCTTAGAAATATTTAGTAGGACAAATTATTTAGTAGGACATTGGCGATTCTGTTTTGCAAATAAAAAGAGATCGTATGAGAATTAAGAAATTTATTAATATATTATTCTCATAAAAAAGTTTAGTGCTTATAAATAATTAAATGTAGATTGTGGTACTTGTAGAATAAGTTTCATACTCTGATTCATATTAAGGTATTGTGATATTTCTTTATAGATATATATATTTATAATTCTAACTATAAAATTATTTATTAAACATACTTCTTATGTAATGAGTAGTAAACTTCTCCTTTAAGAAACAAGCGGTTGTGTTTCAAATTATGAATTGTTACGGTAACTTGTTGGTTATATAATACTAAAGGATATACAGACGTTAAAAGTTTCTTAAATCTTAATAACAAAACCATGCTTTTAGAAAAGTTGCAATGATATGTGGAAGTAACTGACAAGTGTTTCAAATATTGTCTTTTTTATGTCACCGTTTCTTTAAATTTTATACGAGTATCTCAAATATTTTTTTCACCGTATCTCATATAGTATCTCTTTAGCTCTATAAGAACTTCTCAAAAGTATTATTATCATTTCATTTCAAAATTCCTTTGATTTTTTGCGTAAGTATCCCAGGCATGTCACTAGCGCATCATATATAGTGCCTCTTAGTATAATGAATGTTTATATGAGTTTCACATCAGTTTTTCTTAAGTGTTATAGTATCATGTTTCCTATGTTTTTATTTATTTATTTATTTAATTTTTTTGGTGTTATATTCCGTGCCCTCTAGTATTGGTATCTTGTATTAGTAATTATGGATCAGTCAGCCTCTCAATGACTAATATGTTTGTTATCTATCTATGCTGGGGTAACTCTATGTAGATATGACCATTGCATGACTAGACCCATCTGTATATATTGTTCTAGATGGTTATGCAAAATTTTCACCAGTAAAAATCGGAAAACAAGTGGATATGTATTTTTTATGACCAAAGAAACTTGGCAACAACGAAATAAATATAGAAATAAAAACTAGATGGAATACTGAATTTGAGATCTTTCTGAGAATCTTAAGTCCAAAGTGATAAGAATGGGGGCAAAGATAGATGGTATAGTGAAGAAGTACCAAGAAAAGGAAATATATTCTTTTATTAAACTTCTTGGCATACTTCAAACATACTACAAATAATCCATATATATAGTGGTATAAATAACCCTTCATCTTTTTAATTAGGGTTTGTTTGGCTCATATAAGTAGAAGAAGTGAATAAAAAATATCAAGAAGTTATTTTCAAAATAGAAGTAGAAGAAAGAGACTTCTTATATTTGTTTGTTAATTTTTGGAGGATGAAAACATATTAGGAAGTGAAGATAATATTATTTAATTGATTAAATAAAACAATAATTATATTATTTTATTAGTTTGTATGTATAAAAATATAACTTTTAGATGCTAATTATGATATGTAAATAAAAAATTAATTTGTTTTCTTGATCCTCTATTTCCTAGAATACTGTACTTACAAGCTAAAATGTGTGGAAGAAAAATTTGAAAATAATGTGTCACATATATACTACATTACTATATAAAAAGTGACTTCTTATTTACTTTTTCGCCAAACAAACACTTAAAATAGGGAAAGTAGTCCTACTTTCACAGTCCACTACTCCATTCTTCTTCCTTGCAAACAAACACACCCTTAAATGTAAATACATCATCTCTTTTTAATAACACTTAGACTTCCTAAATAACACTTTAGATTCTCAAGGAGTATACATATACCTAATAATTATCATGCAATGTACCTATTAAAACATCAAAGAATACAATGAATTCAGATTAAATTGACTTGAGTAATGTCAATATTCTCGCTTAATCTTGATTCATAATTCCAAATCAACTTCTTAATAAAGAGAATACTTCAAACTTCAGTGGCTCTATAAATATGTCGGCGACTTGATTTTTTGACTACACATAAATGAGCTCCACATTCTCAGGCAACTCATAGTTATCGTGCGTATCTTATGCATCTCCATGCACTCTCCTCGAGTGTCCATCATGTCTACGCCTGCTTGTCACTTGTGTATCTATAATATTTCTAACTTAATTTCCACTTCAACCAAGTCTATTTTGCCATGACAACTACTTCCAACGTAAATCACTAACTCACCATTGTGTCCAGTAGTTATCGTAAGTGACCATCTCTAGCGCAATTGCCCACTCATCATTGTAACTACAGCAATCATCACAGGTCGACCGCCTTTACTGTGAGTCGCCTACTCATCATTGTGAATCCAACGGTCAACACAATTCAAGCATCTCCACTATAGTTTACTTGTTCTTACCTGCTTGCTTATACGAGCCTAGCAACTAATATGATTCCATCTCAAAATAACTTACCTGCTTGTTATCGCAAACCTAGGGATTGTTCCATGCCATGTATAAGGCATCATGCTTCCATGTGGTTGATTTCATCTGTTCGAAACCTTTTTCTTTTTCTTCTTCTTCTTTTTCTTCTTTTTTTTTTCTTTTTCTTCTTCTTATTCATTGTGCTCTGATAAAAATAGGGGCAAACATAGATTGTATAGTGGAGAAGTATGAAGAGAAAGAAATATAATCTTTTATTGAAACTTCTTGACACGCTTCAAACACATTACAAACAACCCATATAAAGTGGTACAAATGGCCCTTCATCTCTCTAATTAAATATAAATACATGCTCTCTTTCTAATAACACTTAGACTTTCTAAATGACCCTTTAGACTCTCAAGGAAAATGCATATACATAATAATTATCATACAATGTACCTATTAAAACCTCAAAGAATACAATGAATCAAAATTAAATTGACTTGAGTAATTTATTTCAACACAAAGAAGTAAACCTAAGGTTTATGTAGTAAGTCTTTGGATATAATAATTGTATTCTGCTTTATTGAATGTATATATGATCCAAATTAATGGAGACTCCAAAATTACGAGTTTAAACATACGTAAAAACATTTTACTTAAAATGTTACGAAAATTTAAAAACTCTAGTGAAAATCAATATAAATTTGTAAAGGGAAAAAATATTCATTTGTTATGGTTGATGTATGCAGTAACATTTCCAACTGTAAAGCAGGTGCTCGACTTGCAACCAAAATAATCTAGTAGATATTTGCAGCTGTTGATTCTCAACACAGGTTCGTCATTTATAAATTTCATTTTCTTTGATACATGCCATATTTGTGAAAATATTAGCAATTTTGATGTTCTTTATGGTTTTGCTTCCTGGGCAACAATTGAATAAACAATATGATTGCAAGAAAGAATCAAGGATTAGATACTTTTTGTTCAACATTAATTTTAAAATAGTTCTCTGAAACAATTTGTAACGCCCCAGTTCCAGTAGTATGGAAAGCTGGAACGTTCGGCGTCGAATGATAACTCGACGAGCCTCAAACAAAATATTACAGTCACCATTTGCAATTTAATATGAATAACATGCAGAAACTAAATGAATTTTTTTTTTCTTTATCAAAACAAAGCAATAATAAATTCCCTCAAAATAAAATTAACAAAAGTCACCACAGATAAATTCTTTCTGAAAAGAAAGAGACTGTCTCAAATGAAAACTAAATATAGTGCCGTGTGGACTTATTACATTTCTCTAAATAGAAAGCAGCTAATAAAAGGAAGTGATCAATCCTGCAGATCTGCTTGTTCCTGGAAGTACAACATATCCTGTCCTGCCACTGGTGGATCTACCTCTTGATAGAGGCCTGCATCTGGTCATGCATAACCAGGATCGTCAGCAAAGCGACCCAATATTCAATAATTTAAAGAACAACAAAAAAATAATGAATAATAATATCTCAATGTCAGGAACAATCATGCAAATGAAGGACAGAAGGTTTTACGTATTTATGCTTATCATTACTATTATTTTAATCGATATCTTTTAAATTTTTACAGTAATGTCTTTTAGTTATGGTATTTGAAAATTCAGGAAATATGAATATAGCTGGTCTGAACGCATCCCCGTCTACCCCCGGGAAAACGGAACAGTAAGTTGATCGGAGCCTATCCCGATCCTCCCAAAAATGGGAAACAGTGGCGCAGTAAGTTGATCGGAGCCTATCCCGATCCTCCCAACAATGGGAAACAGTGGCACAGTACAGTTACGTTCAGCCATCTAATTCATACAAACCTAAATTTTCCCCCAAGTCCCCAGTGTATATCAAGTTCGGTGTTAATTATCAATTTCAATATAATTTATGATTTCAGTAAATTTCAGTTCAGTATGTAGATTGGTGATAATAATTAGAGTTCAGTGAACAGTAACAATATCAGTGACAATATAACGTTGCGGTAATTTAATTATCTATCACCAATCTTATACAATAACAATTGCATTTATACGGTGTCTTTTCGGGCTTTATTTCCAATATGATGTATAACAAAGTGATTTCTAATGTAGGAAAAATGGGGCTCACTACTAAATATGTGTGCATTTAGAATTTCCTAAAGTTGACTTATCATTGCAAGGAGAAAGAGAGGCAGCAGTAGCCGAAACAGGCAAAAAAAGAAGAAAAAGTAGAATTACTAAATGCGCACCCCATTCTATATAGTAGAGTAAATTGCAGTATAGAAAAAGTAGTGTTCACTAGTAAAATATGTGTGCATTTAGAATTCCCTAAAGTTTTCCTGCAATATTGAGGTAGTTCTAGATGCGCACCTAATACTATATAATTAAGGGGAATTACAACATAGGGAAATGATGCTCACTAGCAGAGATGTGCGCGTTTAGAACTCCCAAGAGTTTCCTGCACTACAACCAGGTAGTTCTACCTGCACACCACAACCCATTTAATAAAGTAATTTAATGGTGCTTACTAGTGAAATAGGTGCTCACTTAGAATTTCCTAAAAGTTGCTGCAATTACTGCAGGTAGACTAAATGCGCACCATATACTAGAAAGTAAAGTGGTTTACTACATAGGGAAAATAGTGTTCACTAGTGAAATGGGTGCTCAGTTAGAATTTCCTAAAAGTTACTGCAGGTATTCTAAATGCGCACCACATACTAGATAATAAAGTGGTTTACAACATAGGGAAAATGGTGTTCACTAGTGAAATAGGTGCGCACTTAGAATTTCTTAAAAGCTGCCTGCAACTTTGCAGGTAGTCTAAATGCGCCTACATACTACATGGTAAAGTGGTTTACATCATAGGGAAAATGGTGTTCACTAATGAAATGGGTGCGTTTTAGAATTCCCCTCCAAAACCAATTTCCCCTTTTTGAGAATTTCCCAAAAAATTTCTCCCTTGCCCCTGCAACCCAACGAAGAGAGGAGAAGGAAAGTGAAGAAACAGCCGAAGCACTAGCAGAAGCGGGAGAAGAAGAAGAAGCACAAGCGCAAGTGGAAGTGGAAGTGGAAAAGGAAGTGGAAGAGGAAGTACAAGAAGATGCGGGAGTGGAATCAGAAGAAGAAGCACAGGAAGGTGAGGAAGTGGAAGCAGGGGAAGCACAAGGAGATACGGAAGCAGAGCCGAAGAAGGAGTACGAGGAGATGCGGAAACGGAGCCGAAGAAGAAGCACAAGAAGATGAGAAAACGGAGCCGAAGAAGAAGTACGAGGAGATGCAGAAACGGAGCCGAAGAAGAACAAGAAGATGCGGAAACGGAGCCGAAGAAGAAGTACGAGGAGATGCGGAAACGGAGCCGAGGAAGGAGCACAAGAAGACGCAGAAGCGGACCCGGAGAAGAAGGAGAAGAAGAAGCACAAGCAGACGCTGAAGCGGAGGCGAAGAAAGAGGAGAAGGAAATGAAGCAGCAGCAGACGCAGAGGTAGAAGGAGAAGAAGAAGCATAAACAAATGAAGCCAATAATTTGATATCATTTATGAATTATTAATCAACTTGTAATTTGATTAATCTGCTAATTAAGTCATTAAGTCAAATAGCAGCATAATAACCAAACTGTTAAATATAACTTTTAATTGTGGTTAATAATATGAAATAAAGTTATTTAACTGATCTATGCACTATATCTTATAATAAGCAAGTGTACGAATCGCGCTTGTTTGGAATTAGATCGGTCTAAACGAGTAGAACAATCAAAACAGTAACCGAAGCTGAATATTTCGTATTAAATAAAGGGAACAAAGAATAGTGCAGTATCTGATGATTTGAATACTAAGTAGTGAGTTATATCTATCTGCTTGTGTAGCTACTAAAAGAAACATATCAGCATAGAAGTCAATAAAATTAACTTATCATTAATTTATTCTTTGTCAATTATACTTCGCCTAAAATAAATAATATGAATGTTCTAATCAATCACGATTGTAAAATTCATAAATCTATATTTTTTTTATTTTTATTTTTTTTTTTACAAAATTCATAGACAATCGGTAACAAATATTAGAGGGCTATTTTCGATTTAATATTTATGCATCTAAAAAAAAATAGGAATTACATAAAAAAAAACGAGCATAGCATGTTAAGTGAGTTTAAAAACTCACTTTTAATTGAGTCGCCTCCCCCTTCCCTTTTCTTTTCTGACCTGCGTTCCTCTTCCTCTTCCCGTACGTCCTGAGATTTCCAGCGTTCCAGAATAGAAGAGAGGTGAGAACGGATTTTAGATTCTTATTTATCTTTAGGTTAGGATATAACCTATTTGGTTGAGATCCAACAAACGAATCTTTTTCGGATAAGATTGATATCCTTCCAACTGTTTAGATTTCCCTCCAACAACCCCATTATATATATTTTATATTTAAATTATTATTTATTTATTTATTTATTTCAGATTTCTAAATTTTAATTCAGTTTAATAGAAATTTTTTTTTTTTTTTTTTTTTTTTTTTTTTTGAAGTGAAATGAACACAATGAAAAGTGGCCGTTACACAATTTATACCTGATACCATTATAGTCATAATTAACCAAGTCATTAAACAATTAAAGATTTTCATTTTTTCTTCTTATGTAATATTATAGCTGATTTTCTATGTCATGAAACTATAATCTGTTCCTCCTATAAACATACTGTATAAATTAATAACACTTTGGTTATTGAAGAAATCGTTGTGATTGCTGCCACCATATCAGTCAAAGATTTGATTAACCTATTAGAGGTCTTGTTAATACCATGATGACAAACAAACTCACCAGGTTCAATATTGGACACAGCTAATTGTTTGTACATAGTTTGAACAGCAGCAAAATACAAATCGAAAAATAAAATCAAATTCGAAGAAGATGCATGATAGCTAGATTCAATAATAGAGCTCTAATCGATTTCTGAGATTATTGCTAAGATGTTACTTAAAAATAGAACTCATGTTGCAGGCTGCACTGGATCTGAGCTGCACCTCGGTAAAGAGAGAAGTCTGCTGATCCGCTACCTCACCTGAGAAATTTCCAGCCAGTTGGTGACGGAAGAAATTCGTGCTTTCCTCGTTCGGTTGGCTCGACTCACCAGCCATCACCATTCGAAAGTACTTGTTCTCCATTCTTCGTTCAACCAGTGTGCTTGTCTGATTATGTGGGGTACAATCTGGGACTTCACCAATAGGCCAGTCATCTTTCTCATTCCTGTTGTAAAGGAGGTCTGTAAAGTGGGCAAATTGGCTTGCTTCGTCATTATCAACCACCACTTGCATCTTCTTCTCCTTCTTCTCTTTCGTTCTTTCCCTTGATCGAGCTCTGGCCGCGGCCCTTGACTCTTTCGTAAGCAAGTGGCGGAGTGAAATTTTTCTGAAGGAAGCAGAATGCAGTACATCTTTCTTTTTGAGAGAGAGCCTCTTCACACTGCCGTTGGCAGAGAGAGATGAATCAGAGGGTACATCTTTAGCAGTGGCTCTCGCAAAATGGACGAGATGCTGCTCTATGGCTGACCTAGACTGGGTGATGAGCCAATCGAGAGTAGCACTAGCCTTGTCGAACCCAAGCAAGTCCTGCAGGCTGAAGTACTTACGGGCGACCTCAAGCGACAGCCTCATCCTACGGTCCCGCAGTCCCTGGGCTGTATGTATCTTGCTGTGCCGATCGGTTCTTATACTACGCTGCTTGCCACTTCCACCAGCGGTCAAGGTCAACCGTTTTTTCACTGCAGGCCGTGCCTTCTCCGTGATAGATGTTTGATCTTCGTGTGGTTGTGATGGCAGGTAAGTAGCAAAGTTATAAGTGGGATGTATGCTGACGAATGAACCATAAGTGCCCAAATTTGTAGCATTGAGGGGGAAATAAGTTGGAGGAGATGGTTGTTGTGATAAGAGGGGTGGGTGAGCGGGAAACTCGCCGCCTCTCAAATTACAGGAGGCGTCCAAAAGGTATGAGGGGTCGCTGGAAGTCAACATCCTGAAATTTAGTAGTGATTGCGAATAATTCTTGTTATGTAAAGGAGAGAGATTTGGGAGAATGTGTACTGTTGATGGAGCACTGAGGAAGAAGAAAGCTGTAGCAGATGTTCAGAGGGGCAAGGATTTAAAGCCTGCAGGTACAGAACTGTTTGCGTAATTATTAATTTAAGATTAGGGTTACGGCTAGGATTAACTTAATTTCTTGTGTTCCACAGTTTACACTATTAGATATGAGAATGATACATATGATGGTCCGGAGGAGAACAACGCCAGCTAGTGCAATATACATGAGATCTTATTAACATTAACTTTTTCCAAAACTGCTTTTTCATACTCTTTCTACCCTCATTTTTATGTTCTTATGGTGAGCATTCAAGATACCTCTTTTCCTGCGAGAGTTTGGGAAAGTTGGTCATTCGTCTATAGCCTTGAGCAAGCGTTTAAGGAAGTTATTACCTCGATATCTAATTCATGTCCCATTAGCAGCGGACTGCTTGTCAAAATCAGTCATTGCCACAGGTACGTGATTAATTGGTCGGTCGATGGTAATATGTAATGATTTTAGCTGGAATGAGGTTTTGAGCCATAAAGTAAGGGTTTCCATTTTACCTGCAGCTTGTCGTACGTATGTTTCGCTCTCCCCAGTGGGGAACTACGCCTACAGCCTATTGGTGGGATGTCCTTTCCTCACAAGTGCATGCCTATGGTCAGGGCTCACTTCAGAAACTATTACTTAACAAGTATGGTTCGAAGGGAGGAATGCTGAATAGGGAAATAAAGAAAAAGCTTAATACTTCGACCTTTTGGAAGGGAATGTTGGTAGTAAGGTATTTAATCTGTCACAGTCTGAAATACAAACTGGAATAGGGGAACAAGATAGCCTTTTGGTATGACAGATGGTGTTCGCAACTCTCTCTAAAGACATTATACCCAGATGTCTTTCAAAAAGCCAGTAATAAAAATGCCAGGGTTTGTGAGTATTGGGATCGCTCAAGGTGGAGATGGAATTCCACGGCATTATCTGGATATGATTTTACCAGAATAAGATTACTTAAACAGTCCCTGATTGACATTACCCCCTCTCCATTAGAAGAGGATATACTAATTTGAAGATGGGAGAAGAATGATAACTTTACAGTGAAATCCACATCCGAACTTCGTCAGGGGTGGAATCATATCTGCAAATACTGCATGGATTTGGAGAGTTAAATGCTCTCAGAAGGTCAGACTTTTTCTTTGGCTAAATTGTAAAGACGCCCTCCTAATCTGGCCAAAATTACAAAAATGAGGCTGGATTGGTCCTAACATCTGCTTACTATGCAAGAGGGATGCGAAATCAAGCGACCACATCTTGTGCCACTGCGCGTTTTCTAAAAACACATGGGAAGCGTGTGTCAGGGCATTGGGTTTGCACATCGGAACGGTTCTAGAAGAAAGTATTTGGAGAAACCTTGAGAGGGGGGACAATGATAGCCATAGGCTTAGAAGCGTTTTTGCGGCATTTTGCTGGAATATATGGAGAGAACGCAATGATAGATTATTTAATGATAAATATCATTCTACTGTGTACTGTGAGAGACTCATCGTTCATAATTTCATTACTTGGACATGTTTTCTATCAGATGAGGAGAGGCTTCACTTTTCAAGTGGCGTTTCGGGCGATGATATCGATGTCACTCTGCCAGATGAGGAGTAGAGATCTCGATCAGAGGCGCGAGGGCAGGTGGTCTGACCGTAAAATGTACCTCTTGCTGAATAATTGTATTTTTATTTTGGCTTTGTTTCGTTTATTTTTAGTACTTTTAAGAATTTTTGCTTTGTAAGGTTATGTTTGGGTCACTTCACTTGTGGATCCTGAACTCTTATATTCTGTTATTTTCTCTTTAATGGAACGCAGATGAACATATCTCGCCATTTAATGTCAAAAAAGCGCATGCCTATGGGAATCCAATAATTTGATTAGAGGCTTGCGTTGTGATATCTCCTCATCCTTCAGCTCTTTTAGCTTGCTTCCTATTTCTTCCATTACAAAGCTGGGGCCCGTCGGGTACAGAGTTTGCCACTCTCAACCAAGTGCGTATTGGCCGCTGCTGCAAACAACTGAATGCTCAGGTGCTCATGGGGACCGCAGCACGAGGCGCTACAGCCCACCTTTAATGGGCCTTTTTCTCTGTAATTGGGGTAACGCAAATGTTAAATGCTTGGTTAGGTATCACCATAACGACCATAAAAGTGACCAATCTCAATGTCCTATAATGCATGGTAAACATTTTGCCCTAACTCTTGAATGTTGAATAGAGAAAACGAGGGCATTGCTGTTAATGATCCCACTAGCATGTCTAAAGAAGATAAAAATAGATGATCGCGACAAGAAGCGAGGTCATGTTGTGGCGACCTCTGAGGACCATAAGAGTTTCAAATCTAATTAATGTGGAGACTGAGGACACGGATAGGCATAAAGTAGCATGATTACTATGCAAAGCAATACACTAGAGGAGAAAGGTAAATGTAGAAGAAGACAGAGAAGGACAAAAAAAGATCCACAAATACTCGTTCAGAATGTTTGCTTAACGAAGAGTTTTATGCACAAGGAAAACGATCATCGAGATACCATTGTATCAAAAGAGAATAAGAAAAGTAATTTTAGATATCAGTACATTATTTCTCGTATGTATCACAGAATAACAAAACTATCTAAACGCTCAATCAATTCTAACTTCCACCACTTTGACACTAAATATTAGTCATTGCATTACCATATAATGTAATGCGTCCACTCAGAAATTGGATTGTGAAAAACTAACAACATATTCTTATAAAAATATGTTAAATCTCTAATAGAATAACAATAAGTTTGTCACAATAGTATTCTATTTAACAATTAAAAATTACAATAGAAATTTCACTTTTTCTTATTTCGAACGAAGTTTTGGAAAAAATAGAAAGAAGAACATGACACAATGAAACTAGATAAGGCAAATTCAAATCTCTATCGGGCTTTAACATGCTCCTCAAAATACTACAAAAAGTGCCCCCCCTGCACTTCCGGCGAGCTATCCGGATAGCTTGCCCCCGTATAACTCATGCAACATAATTCGAAGAAGGCATATTTAACTATATTGGATAAGTCAGCACTCAAAAAAATTGGGGACGATAATGGTATTGTGGAAAGCAGATATCTTACCCACATAAATAGGCACCTAAAATAGTACCACACAAGAACTAATGACAGCGAATAAAGAAACTAACGCAAATAAGAAAAAACACAAAATTTAACGAACTTTGGTAAATGTTGCCTATGTTCTCGGATGCCAACGATCAATCCATTATCACAAAGTTTGAAATTACAATGATCTTCGATAAATTGAAAACTCCCCAAGAATAGGAGAATTTTCTCAAAACCCAAAAATCCAAAATTACAACTTGAAAATTTTCAAATTTGAAAACTTTCCAAAAAAAAAAAAGATATTTTCTCAGAACAGTTTTATAGAACAAATAATTATTTTTTGAATACTTAAAAACCAAAAATCCAAGGCCCTATTTATAGGACTCATGAGTAGTGTCTCGTTAGCTCTCAACCAATATGAGACTAATAGAGGCACATCCAAATTCAACAATTTTCACTTTGGCGAATAAGGCCCACATCGTCAGTGCGTCCAAATTAAGATCTTCAAACTGGAAAAATATTGACCAAATTCAAACAATACTTGAATTTAGTCGAAATCACCACCTTCGTTATCATATCAGCGGGATTCTCTGCAGTTTCAATCTTATGAAGTAGTATATTCTTATCTTCAATAATTTTTTGCACAAAGTGACTTGACATTGATATGCTTTGTCTGTGCATGATAAACTTAGTTGTTTGCCAAGTAAATTGTACTCTGGATATCACAATACACAGTAAGCTATTTCGAATAAACCCCAATTCTTCAAGCGTAGCCAAATTGCCTCCTTTGTTGTCTCTATAACTGCCATATACTCTTTTTCTGTTGTAAACAGAGTAACCGTAGACTGCAAAGTAGACCTCCAAGTCACTGGCGTTTTAGCAAGAATAAACACATAATCAGTAGTTGATCGACATTTATCCAAATCACCTGCGTAGTCAGAATTAATATATCCAACCACACATTGACCAAGAGTACATCATGCTCAAATACCAAAGTAACATCTACAGTATTCAGAAGACATTGTAGAGTCCATTTTACAACCTGCCAATATTTTTTTTTCCAAGATCATGCATATACCTGCTAATAATGCCAATTGCTTGTGAAATGTCAAGTCTCGTACACACCATAACATACATTAAGGTACCAACTGTATTTGAATAAGGAACGCTCGACATATACTCACATTCCTCATCAGTGCTAGGAGATAAAACTGCACTTAATTTGAAATGTGAAGCAAGTGTGATAATCACAGATTTTGATTATTCTGTCATGCTAAAACTCTGTAGTACCTTTTTCAGATATTATTTCTAGGACAACCAAATCTTACCTCTCTTTCAATCTCTACTTATCTCCATGCTGAGAATATTTTTAGTTTCACCCAAATCTTTCATTTCAAACTCTTAATTCAACTATGCTTTCAACTTTTCAATCTCTTCTTGGTTCTTCAAAACTATCAGCTTATCATCTACATACAAAAGTAGATAAATAAAAAACTCATCATATAGCTTGTGAAAATATACGCAGTGATCAAATTTGTTTTTAGTGTACTTCAACCCTATCATAAACCGATCAAATCGCTTGTATCACTGTCTTGGAAATTGCTTTAATCTGTACAATGATTTCTTCAATTTGCAAACCCAAATTTTTTTCCAGCAACCTTGAATCCATCTGGCAGAGTCATATAGATTTCTTCTTCCAAATCATTATGTAAAAATGCAGTTTTCGCATCAAGTTGAACTAGTTCCAAATCAAACTGTGCTACTAAGGCTAACAAAATCCAAATGGAAGAATGTTTAATGATTAGAGAAAATACCTCATTATAATTAATTCTTTTCTTCTGAGCGTAGCCTTTCACCACTATTTTTGCCTTGTAGCGGACATTATTCTTGTCAGGAAATCCTTCTTTCTTTGCAAATTCACATTTACACCCAATTGTCTTTTTACCTTTAGGTAGTTGAGCTAACTCCCAAATTTGATTCTTTTGAAGAGACTGTATCTCTTCATCCATTGCTCTCTTCCACTCCTCATCTTCTGAACTTCTAATTGCTTCTTTATCGATGGAAGGAACATCATCTACAATTGGAAGTGTATAGGCCACCACTATATTAAGAAAAGAGCAGATTTCTTAATTTCTCGACGTGGCCTGTCATGTGCAATTGAGCTTGGTTACAGTTGAGATTTTTGGGTTGAAACCCCTTCCTCTTTTTTTTCGATATCCTCCTCTGTCACTGGACTATCTATATAACTTGGGTCAATACTGGCTTTTTCAAAATCCACCTGTTGCGTAACACTCTCCATCTATTGCTGAACATTACTAGTCTTCTTCTCTTTTCCAGAATTGCTAAGTTTTACCTTTTTCAACATGGCAGATTAATCAAAGGTAACATCTCTACTAAAAATAATTTTCTTTGAATTTGGACACCAAAGGCGATATCCTTTCACACCTGAGCTAATCCTCATAAACAATATTTCTTAGCTCTCGGATCCAACTTAAACTCCTTCACATGATATTAAGCAGTGGAACCAAACGTATATAATGAATTATAATCATAAGCAGGTTTTTCAGATCATACCTCAATCGACGTCTTATTTTCAATAGCAGTTAATGGTAATCGATTAATGAGATGACATACATAAGTCACTGTCTCAACCCAAAATCCCTTACTTAATCCTACATTAAGCAACATATACCGAACCTTCTCCAGAAAAGTCCGGTTCATGCATTTTTCCACCATATTTTGTTGCGGTGAATCTGTGTTGGTAAAGTGTCAAACAATACCTTCATCTTAGCCAAGTTTCAGAAACGGATCACTTTTATACTCACCACCGTTGTCTGATCTGACATTCTTTATCTTCATGCTAGTCTGAGTCTCAATCATTTTTTTTCCATTTAAGATAAATTTCTAATACTTCATCTTTAGTCTTCATTAGATACTCCCAAACTCTTATAGAATAATCATCAATAAAACTAATAAAGTAATGTATACCTTCTAAATAAAGTGTTCTAATAGGCCCCCAAACATCAAAGTGAATATAGTCTAAAATGCCTTTAGTATTATGGATAGCAGTGCCAAACTTCACTCTTGTCTTCTTTCCCATGACAAAATATTCACAGAAATCCAGTTTACAAGTTTTGCACCTTTTAGTAAGCCTTTCTTTACTAAATTATGTAAAACTCTCATACCTACATGATCAAGTCATATGTGCCACAATATGGTTATTTCTGCATCTGCATCCTCTTCAAAGACTGTAGTCGTTGATCCAATAACTGTACCACCCTGAAAGTAGTATAAGTTATTTTTTCTCGTACCTTTCATTATCACAAGTGCATCTGAAATGACTCTGAGAACTCCAGCTTGGATAGATATAGCGAAACCTTTTACTTCTAACTCTCCCAAAGAGATGAGATTCTTTTTCAAATTCGGTACACATCGAACATTTGTCAAAACTCTGGTTGATCTATCATGATTCTTTAAATGGATTGAACCTACTCCAGTTATCTTGTAAGAGCTATCATTGCCCATGAAAACAACTCCTCCATCAAACTCTTCAAAATTGAAGAATCACTCCTTGTGAGGATACATATAATAAGTGCATCCAGAATCCAAAATCCACTCATCAGAATGGAAAACTAGAGGTATACCAACCAATGCAAAATATGAGTCATCATCTTCACACTTGGCTACACATGCATCAGAATCAGCCTACTCTTATCTTTCTTCTTTAATTTTGGATAATTTTTCTTCCAATACCCTTTCTTATAACAAAAGGCACATTCATTTTTATCATATCTGCCTCTTGATTGGGATCTGCCTCTCTGATTGGATTTACAACTATGAGATCGTCCTCTAGTAATATACGCCTCAGTTGTATTGTACCATACTCTTTCTGATTTTTCTTCATGATTTAAGAATTGTACAATGCATTATATATTTCATAAAAATTCACCTTATCCTTGCCACGAAAAAGAGTAGTGACATGATGATCATACTCATCAGGAAGAGAGGCCAACAATAATAAAGCCTGATCTTCATTTTCAACAGTCTCATCCAAATTTAACAAATTTGCTATTAATTTACTTAAAGCAACAATGTAATCGTTGATGGATGTACCTAGTTGATACTGCAAGTGCAACAATTTCTTCTTCAAATAGAGCCAATTTTTATTGCTCTTCTTCACAACTTGTTCTCTAGTTCATTCTACATCTTACTTGCAGATGCCTCTCTCATAAATGAATACTTCAGTTCCCTTGTGAGACAAAATCAAATGGTACCACATACTTGGCGATTGATTCTTTTCCATTCTTTATCGGTCATCTTCTCTGACTTTTTGTCTTCTAGAGTAATATCTAACTCTTGCTGATAAAGAATATCCAAAACCTCATCCTACCACATGTTAAAATTGTTACAGCCATCAAACTTCTCAACTTCGAACTTTGCATTAGTCACAGTAATCTTAGCCGGTGTAGACGAAGAAGCTTCTGTCATTTTTCAATAATTTTTCAATGCCAAGGTCGAACCTTCGGCTTTGATGCCACTTATTATGGAAAGCAGATATCTTACTCACACAAATAGGCATCCAAAATAGTGCTACACAAGAACTAATGAAAGAGAATAAAGAAACTAATACAAATAAGAGAAGATATAAAATTTAACGAGATTCGGTAAATGTCACCTACGTTCTTGGGTGCCAACGATCAATCCACTATTACCAAGTTTGAAATTATAACGATCTTTGACAAATTAGAAACTCCTCCATGAATAGGAAAATTTTTTCGAAACCCAAAAATCCAAAATTACAACTTAAAATTTTTTAAATTTGAAAACTTTTCAAAATAAAACCTATTTTCTCAAAACAGTGAATTGTTGGGGAGAAACGTCGGGCCCAACTGGGAGTAGATAGGTTTAAACACAAACTTGAGAACCAATATGACCTAAAAGTTTAAACTTTTAGATAGAGACTCCATCTTTGTATTTAAACCCATATATGTTTTTTGTCCTATCCGATATGGGACTATACTCACATATGAATAACTAACAATCTTCCCCTTCATTGTGAGTATACCAACTTGACTTCAAATTGACTTTGGCAACCATCCATGTGGGGGACCGACACGTAAAAAATTAAATTCAAAGTTACTTGCACCATCCGACTTAACTTAATTTTGGCAACCATCTACGTGGAAGCAGGCATGTGGGAAACCAAATCTAAAGTTACTCAATTCAGGCTTCAACATCGGCTTCGGCTTCACTCCCTCTTAGGCCATAACTTGAATCTTTTACCAGACAATAGTTTGGTCTGAACCTGGGCTCTGATACTAATTGTTGGGGAGAAATGTCGGGCCCAACCAGGAGTATGATGGGCCTAAACAAAAAGCTGAGAACCAGTCTGACTCAAAAGTTTAAATTGTTAGGTAGAGGTCTTATTTTTGTATTTAAACCCATAAAATTTATTTGTCATATCCGATGTGTGACTATACTCATATATAAACAACTAACAAATGGTTAAAATATCATTTTCATATACACTTAAATGTGTCTGAAGAAAAAAACAATACATCATCTAGAAGGGCTATTGGGATATTTTTCAATTTGAAGAGTATTGAAATACCGAACAAACACTAACACGGTAACCATTATGAGATGTTAAGAGTATAATGTTACTCTCACTGCCTGTGCGATAAAAATTGGGTCAAGCTCAAGCTTCAGTTGTATCCAATAACAGATTCAAGATCAATCTTCAAATAAGAACATAACCTTTGAAGCGCACATCAATCATGAGGCTCAAACAATAAAATACGAGGCTCGACCTAACACGAATCAGATCATACATAAAGTTCTGTCCATCTTGACCAAATCAGACGCGAGACTTAGCCCCATGAGAACAAAAGCAGACATAAGGTTTAACCTCAGTACATGATTCACATATACTGCAATCTAAGGAATCTTGATTTTGCTCTTGGGGGTAGGGCCAATGTTTCAGGAGGGTTCATATTTTCGCTCGGCCCACCTAGAGGGTAGGACCCGTGTCCATGTTTCAAGAGGGTTTTTACTTATTACAAGCCAACATGCAAATAAAAATTATAAGTTTCGGTCAGACTCAGCTTCAGCATGCAATCCTAATGAAGCTTAGCCATATGGAAAGACTAATAGTGACAACTGACCCACATGCAGAATACGACTTAAATAACTTACTCTTGTCATAGGGCTTGATACAATAAGATTGAACAGTGAGTGCTTTATTTTTCTCTTTTTTTCCATCCACTAAGCTAGTCTCTTACTCTAACACGAGGGGTCCCTCCTTGCCACCTATCACTACCCTATGCCGCACTCCTCTCCAAATGACAGCAAAGCCTTTATATTTTCTAGAGTGTGCCTGCCCTCACAAATTTAATAAAGGAAGTGAGGTGTGTCGAAAATATTCCAATTTATTTAATATTTTATTATTTACAGTACCGATCAACATTTTTCAAATATTACCAAATCAATACACGGCATAGTGTTCAATGAGAAAAACACTAAAAAATTTCGTTTATCATTTCGATATCTGAAATTAAAAAAATAAAATTCTTAAGTAATTAGAATAATAATTTAATATTTTAAAATTACTAAAATTTGGAATAATTTTGGACTTCTCAGATTTTTTTAAAATTATAAATATTAGAAAACTAATAACCAAGAAGGCCGAATGCCATTTGGAGTTGCGAATTTAAAATTTAACCAAAATTCATTTCGGTGTCCAAAATTGACCTTGGTACCTTATTTGATATGGTCAGACTTAAAAAATGAATACGAGTTGAAATATTATATAAGTTAACTCCCCCATAAATTAATTTAGTGGATATGTTTATTTATCTAAGTTGCATAAAGCAAGTGGGCTTCGTACAACTGAAAATATATCTTTAAAGTACAAAATCAAATAATGCTATAAACTCGATAATTTAGCTAACTTCCTTCGATTAAATCTATATGTATTTTGAGTTTATCTAAGCATAATATATAATTAATAAAAATAAACATTCAAAGTCTAAGCATGCACCATGCCTAAAGTGTCTACGGTATATCAAAAACTAATTAACGGATATAATATCAAATTATGCATCATCAAAAACTCAAAATCATATTTAAAACCTAAAAAGATAATAAGGAACTGACAATATTAACTTTATGTAAATCAATTAAGCATGATAAACAAATAAAGTATATACCAGTAAATTTTCTAGAGTTTGTTACCTCATCTAAACCAACACAAGAATTTAGTCACTCATACTCTCATGCAATGTTTAAAAAAATGCGTTTCATAACGCATTATAACGCGTTACGAAACGTAACAAGGCCGAATGCGTTCCGTAGCAAGGCAAAATAATGCCCTGCTGCGGAGCGCACGTTTTTTTCTTAAAAACGTATGTTACGTTACGTTATTTCATAACGTAACGTAACGTACGTTATTTACATAGTTTTTTTTTATAAAAACCCGATCCTCACCCGACTCCCTCAGTTTCGCCCGATTCCCCCAAAACCCTAATCGCAAAATTTCCCCCCTTTCTCAGGCGATCGTCGTTCACCCTCTCCAAATCTCTTCGATTCCGACCGACTACGGCCCAAATCCTCTCCGATCCTTCGCCGACGGCTCCTCCTTTCCTTCTCCGACAACCAATCCTTTCAACCCCTCTCTTGCTCTGACCCAACCCCTCACTTGCTCCGACCCCTCTCTTGCTCCGACCAACTCCGGAACATCTCCGATCATCCTCCTCTTGCTCCGATCAATTTCGGATCATCTCCGATCATCCTCTTCTTACTCCGACCAACTTTGGATCATCTCTGATTAACATCCTCTTGCTCCGACCAACTCCGAGCACTCTCCGGTAGGCTGTAGCTCCAGTAGGCCGCTTCCAGTGCACTCTCCGGTAGGCTGCAGCAGTTCCAGTGAGGTAATTTTTTTAGAAATTTGTTTTTCATTTATTTATACTATTTTTTATTTTCCAGTTATCTCAATTCTCAACTAAATTTAGCCTTTAACTGCTTTAAATGCTTAACTGACTTAAACCTTTAAATTCTCTAATTAAGCTAAATTATTTTTTAAAAAATAAATAAACTGAATTAAAATGTTAAAATAAACTAAACTAAGGTAATGCTTAACTGAATTAAGCTAATTTAATTTAAAAAGAAAACTAAACAGTAAACAGTAAAAACTGAATAGAATGAGTTGATATTTTTTATAAAAACTGAACAAACTTTTTTTTTATAAAAACTGAAATAATTTTATTTAATAAAAACTGAATTAAAATGTTAAAACTGAATTAACTTGAATTATTTTGTGAAATTGTTGAATGACCTGAAATAATTTCATAGATGAAAATTTCTTTGTGATTGATTAATGACTTGATTTAAATTGGGACATTGTTGAATGACTTGAATCAAGTTTATGGATGAAATTTTTTGCGTGATTGTTGAATGACATGAATTAAAAGAAATTGTTGGAATTTGAATAAATTTAATCACTTGAATACAAGTAATTACAAGCAATTGTTGAATTATTTGTATCAAAGTAATTCTTGGAAAATTGTATTATTTTGTAGATTGAAATTTGATAATCTGCAAGAAAAATCATGTCTAAAAATATGGATTCGGCCAGAGAATGGGGGATTCGCAAGGAAGGGGAACCTCCAAATTATTTTTACTGTAAATTTTGCAATCACCACATAACTGCGGGAATTACTCGGCTTAAACACCATTTGGCCGGTATTAGACATGGAGTAAAAATGTGTCAACTAGTCCCGCAAGATATAAAGAAAATATATAAAGATGTTTTGAAGTCAACCGAAATAGAAAAGAAGAAAAAGGAATCTCTAACCCGTGAAATTGGGAGAATGGGGGAACCTGATGCTGAATTGGTGAGCCAAGAGCTTGAAAGCGCCACTGGTAGCAGCACTCAACCTCGAACTTTAGGTGTGATGAATAAATTTATTAATCTTGAAGCCCGTCAATCCACATTAGATACAATCTTAAAAAAGGAGGCTAGAGAGGATTGTGTCAGAAAAATAGGTAGATGTATCTACGCAAATGGGCTATCATTCAACATATTGAATAGTCCATATTGGAAGGAGATGATCGAAGCAGTTGGGAATTTTGGATTTGGCTTGAAACAACCAACTCCATACAAGATAAGGACCCGGGTTCTTAAGGCCGAGGTTGAGGATATTGACAAAATTAAGGAAAAGCACATGGCGGCATAGGAGAAATATGGTTGTATAGTGATGTTAGATGGGTGGACTAACAGGAAGAGCAGAAACTTGTTAAATTTTCTTGTGAATTCTCCGAAGGGAACTTTCTTCATAAATCCATTGATGCATCAGCTCAGTTTAAGACAAGAGATTACTTGTGGGAGTGTTTAGATAAGATAGTTGAGGAGATTGGAGAAAAGAATGTTGTCCAAGTGATTACAGACAACCACGCTTCTTATATAAATACATGCACAAAACTTATGGATTCATGAAAATGTCTTTTCTGGACTCCTTGTGCAGCTATTGATTTGATGTTGGAGGACATAGGCAAGATGAAAATCTATAAGGAGACTCTTGAGACAGCAAAGGGGATAATACAATTCATATATAATCATGGCTGGATTTTAAGTTTAATGCGAACATACATGAAGGGAAAGGAACTGCTAAGGCCAGCCATCACTCGTTTCGCTACATTATTCTTAACTCTACAAAGACTCTATAAATTAAGACAGCCATTGAGGAAGATATTTGCTTCTGATGATTTTATCAAGAGTGCTTGGAGTAAGAAACCGAATGCAGTAAAGGCAAGAAGAGCAGTGCTATCTAGCAGAAGTTTCTGCGGCCGAGTTCTCTTTTGTTTTAGCACAACACTTCCACTGGTTTATGTGCTGTGAGAGGTGGATTCAGATGTGAGGCCTTCCATGCCTTTTTTATATGAGTATCTCGACAGTTTCAAAGAGAAAATTGCTGATGTCTGTGGGGACAGTAAGAGAAAGTACATGCCATACTAGAATTTGATTGATAAGAGATGGACTGGCATGTTGCGTAGGCCCCTCCATGCAGCGGCTTACTTTCTAAATCCTAAATGCTTTTACAGTGATATATTCTCCAATGTACCGAAGGTTAGAAGAGGCCTTCGTGAATGCATGCAACGAATGATCCCCGATCTCAATGAGTATGCACATGCTGATGTGGAGCTGGATCAATATAAATAGAAACTTGGAGAATTTGGATCTCCGCTAGCTCAAATGACCATGAATGCCTGAAGTCCTGGTATATCTTAATTCATTGTTTCCATTCTTATTATTCTATTGGTAGAAATATTATAAAGTTTTTTTTTGCATTTTTTAACACCAAAATTAATTATCTATTTTAGCTGTCTGGTGGGAAAGATTTGGAGAGGATGTTCTAACACTCCAAAAATTTGCAATTCGAATGCTCTCTCTTACGACTATTGCTTCTGGATGTGAACGCAATTGGAGCACTTTTGAACAAGTATGAATTTTAAAAACTTAATATAATATTTTTAAGTACTTTATTTATCATCATGCTCATATAACAATTCACAATTTTGTTAAAGGTGCATTAAAAAAAAAGATGTCGCTTGGAGCAAGAACGCATACATTCACTCGTGTACGTCATGTACAATATTAAGTTTAGAGAGAGAAATATTCGTAGGAAGAGGAATTTGGATCCAATTTTGATTGATGAGGCAACACTAGAGGATGAATGGCTAGTTGAGAGTGAAGAGTCTTGTCTCCCAGAAGATCTTGGATTGCTAGATGAGCCTACTGATGACGATTCAGCTCTAAGAACTAATGATTTCTTAGAAGTCACTGCAATTAATAACAATCAAAATGTTCTTCCATCCATTGTGGATAAGGGAGGCAAGCAAGATGAAACTGAAATCCCAGTAAAGAAACGAAAGGTCGATTCCTGTAAGTTATTCAATTTTTATATTTTAATATTCTTAAATGAATACTATCATGATTTGAGTATCTAATAACATCTTAATTTGTATAACTCTTATGTAGCATCTTCTTCGGGCAAAGGAAAATCAATTGATAATAGTTTTGATGAGACGGGGGATGATATCGATCCGGAAGATGCAAATTATATTTTGGAGGAAGATGATCTTGTTATTATTGATTAGATGATCACACGAGTTTATCTTTATGTTATAAAGAAAAATAATATTTTATTGTGTATGACTTAAGAAAATATTGTGATATATGATATTTGCTAGCTATGACATTTTATAATTTTTCTACGCCTTTATATTGATTTTACAGTATTTTATATGTTTTTTAGATTTATTTACTTATTTATGAAAATTATTAAATACAGTTTTATATTTATTTTAATTAAATAAATAGAAAATTCCACAACCTAAGTTATGCGTTACGTTATTTGCTACATAACCTAACAAAAAAAAAAACGTTGCGTTAACGTTATCGTTATTTTAAACATTGCTCTCATGGCCATGAATATATGAATAGAGGATATTCTTTTATTAATAACTATAAAAGAGTACAAAACTAAAAACTATAATCTCTATAATATCTCTTATATCATCCATATATATTCTCTCAAAATTCTGAATTACATCACGCATTTATAACCTCTTAAAAATCTAGTAAAAATTCTGTTTATAAGAAAACTCTCTTTTCTCTCAAAACCCTTAAATACATGCATCTGCAGTTATGGCTATTCGAAGCTCCATCAATAGCCATATCAAAGGTATGTCTCAGGTTTTTGGTTTAGTCAATGGCTGTCTTTAGCTACCAAATAGCTGTCGATAGCCAGACCTATAAAATCATAGTTATGAGCTGATATTGGAGATACACTTCGATTTTTCAATTTCTTTCCCAATAAAACCCTGTAACAAGACTATAAAATACTAGAAAAATATTAAAGTTGAGATTTCGATTAATAAAAATAATTTATTACTAATTTTTTGTATTAATCGACAAAATTGAATTATGAGTTCATAAAATAACTAAAATAACTACACTTTTCACCCGTAGTCACACACCCCAACTTGTATTTTGCTAGTCCCTAGCAAAACAAAGAAAATAGAATAAATCTTAACTAAAAAGAAAATAAATCTTAATTTACTTTCATAGGAATCACAATTATAGTTTGCACGTATAACAAGCCGTTAAATCTCTATATTATCCTAGTAGACGAGTGTTATCTAGTGAGAGTTTCCAATAATATTACCCACAAATATCAAGAAATATTGGGGTTCAAGAAAATAAATAAAATAAAAAATAAGGATAAGTGTAAAATAAAGAATAAGAAAAATAATATATCCTATTATTATCTATTTATCTTTATTTTACATTTCTTTTCCATATCAAGTTCAATTAGGGACATGCATATAGATATTTATAAGGATATCAAGCTTAATAGATCACTTAAAGTCAATATCTTTGTGTACATATCATGGTCATTTAAATCGTTATGTAGATATACTATTACTTTTAATTATCTCTCTTATGCACTCTTGTGATCGTGTGTATGAGTCTTGTCAAAGTTTCAAGCTCTAATCAAACTTATAGGAACCCTTTTTGTGTGTGTGTGTGTGTGTGTGTGTGTGTGTGTATAAACACATGCTGTTAATGTGAACATTTATGCTTATCGAGGCATAAATGCCCAGTTACGTAAGCTCATATTTATAATAAAAGTCCATAAGTATCATTCGTGTGAATACGTACGTCTACTGATGAATACCATATTTTGCATATTTATAGCCCTTATCTTGAATTAAATAATACTACTCGGGTATTTTTAGAGTGTTTTTTAGGTTAAACCTATTTCTATAAGGATATGGCACGAAATCAGAGAAAGATACCGAGTCTAGAAAGAGCCAAAGAGAATAAAACTATAGAAACATAAAGCTATAAGAAACCAAAGTTGTGTCCAATCATATAATAGAGAAGAAGAGAGCCAAATATTTCCATAGACAAAAGCTGAATACAAACTGAGTAGCTTTTGCCGCCATTTGTTGGCAATAGCCACCATTTGATGGCATTATGCAGCCCACTGAGCCTCCGCTTCTTTGTGCTTGGTCATACAAGGAATAGAGTTCTGCTAGCAAAAAATAAACTTAATTATTTGACTGTCAATAACGCTATTTGACAACAAAAGTATTGATTTTGTAACTGAAATTTTTGTGAGGGTTTTGTTATAATTTTGTAGTTATTCTACTATAACTAGACTTCTCCAAGAGCTTTTTATTTGCTTCCTTAGTAGTTGTTTGTCTCTGTGGAGGAGATTGACTTGAAGATTATATCCTTTCCCTTTACGAGCCGGTTTGCTTCCTTAATCCCATTCTGGAAAATAGTAGCAAAATATATTACTTAGCAAAATATCACTATTTCTTCAAAATTTATTTGTCATATATGATTATTATTATATATATTATTTGTTTCTTTTTATAATTTTCAATTCCTTCCCAAATATATAAAGCACTAATTAAATTTTATTTTTAATGCATGACTTTGATATACACCCACAAATTTTTATACTAAAAAGTTATGATTTTTATTTGTTTTTACCCTTAAATTAGCATATTTTATCAGTTATGTAGAGAAATTCATCAATAACTTATGAAAATTAGCTAAACTACTCCTAATCAACTAGAAAGTTCAATTCTGTTTTTTATCTACCCTAGTTAGTTCACATAAGTTGTAGAGGTAGATTTTTGAGACAAAAATCTATTTTTTTATGAAAAATAACCCATGAAAAATCAAAGAGGACAAAAAGTTTACTTTTTATGAAGAATAACCCATGAAAAATCAGAAAGTAGAAGACATACTTTCTTAGTGATTCTCGAAATTTAAAGAAAAATTTGTGGGGCTGGTTTTGGTTTTCAAAAGTGAACAAAATTCTCCTTGGGTGCTATAGAAAGGGGCTAAGTTTTGGTTTGTGAGAAAAAGAAACTCATGGAACTATTTATAATTAGGAGCTGTAGTCACGGCTGTCGACAGTGGTTTTGACAGCTGCTCTCGAGCAAGAAAATTCTTGCCCTGCAGTTGACGACTGTTGATAGCTGTTTCGACAGTGGTTTTGATGGCCATTCTCTGTTAAAAATTGCATCAAGCCAAATTTTTTCTTTTTATATATTAGAAGTGTTAGTTTCTGAACTAAAATTATTTCTAAACAACAATTGTTAGTCCTTAATTCTAAAATTAGTAACTACGAATAATAGAACATATTTTTGTTTTTGTAGAAGATTTTTAAAAGAAAAACTAAAATGATTGGGAAAAAAATTGTTGAAAACATCATGGATATAAAAACTAAAGTTAATTTCATAACCAATTCCCCCAACATAAAATGCACATTGTTCTCAATGAATTGATATTTCTATTAAATCTATTTAGAATAAGTAAGAATCAAGAAAGATTGTTTGGATATTACCTTGGTTTGCTACTCATGATGTATCAACAACAAAACAAAAACCATTAGTACATAATATACAATGTGCCTTTGTTAAGCTCGTATTATTGAGATGTCGAAGGACCCACCAAATCATGAGATTCCTCCATGTGCTGTGGCAATTCCAAGTAGTGTTTTAGACGTTTTCGGTTCACTTTAAATGTGTGACAAATTTTAAGATTTTCGATATCAATTGCACTATAAAGATACGAGTCCATCGTGAATATAATTTCCTTGGAAATAAGTGAACACATGAATTATAGAGAAGTCCTTTGTCGGATGGATGAAAAACACGGCATGTGATGTGGTGATCATGTCATATTTTTATCTGTTCCTTATAAATGCTTAAATTGTCATACACATCATGTCTTAACTTTTCTAATTAATTTATTTGCAATTTTCATAATGGGCCTTGTGAATTGAGGTCTAAGTTAACTGATTTGATTGCTCAATACGCCTTATGCTCGATCTTCCCAAGTAAATGGCAAGTTTTCCTTAAACTATTCTATATGGGGACATGTCTAAGAGTGTCATAAATGTAGTACAGTAAGCCCATCAAACATCGATGAGTTTAAATGGCCAATCTTTACAAGATGGATTAATTATTTTCTTTAAAATTTGCTTAATTTTCCAGTTAGCCAATTTAGATTGTCCATTTGACTATAGATAATAAGGTGTAGAAATTTTATGTATGATGTGATATTTCTTCATCAAGTTCTCAAAGATTTTGTTGCATAAGTGAGAACCCCCATCACTTATTGCATCATTAGGAACTCTAAATCTATACAATATATGTTTCTTGAGAAATTTAAAAATAGTTTGTTGATTATTATTTCTACATGCAATGGTTTCCATCCATTTAGAGACATAATCAACCATTATGAGGATATAGATATATCCATTAGAAATAGGAAACAGTCCTATAAAGTCAGTGCCCTAACAATCAAATATTTCAATTATAAGAATGCGTATTAGAAGTATATCATTCTTCCGGGTTAGGCTCCTAGTTTTTGACATAACCCACAACGTTTACAGTATTCATGTGTATCTCTAAATATAGTGGGCCAGTGAAATCTCCATTAGAGTACTTTGGCTACTGTCTTTTTTGATGAAAAATGGCCCCCACATACTTCTTTATGACATAAGGCAATTATGTGCTAAATCTCATCATAGGGCACACAATGCCCAATAATTTGATCCAAACAATTCTTAAGTAGGTAAGGATAATAAAAAAAAATGGCATACCTCATATAAGAGTCATCTTTTATCTTGCACATTCCAGTTATTCGACATTTCACTTGCAACAAAAAAGTTAATAATGTCAGCAAATAAGAGAGCTGTTTTGATTGAAAATAGCTGCTCATCAGGGAATGAGACCCTAGTTGATAGCTTATCATTATCAAATGTTAGACGAGAGAGGTAGTTAGCACCCACATTTTCTACTCCCTTTTTATCTTTAATTTCAAGTCGAACTCATGGAGAAGTAGTATCCAACATATTAATCGTGCCTTTGCATCTTTCTTTAATAAAAGATATTTTAGTACCAAATGATCTTAAAAATAACCATGTGTGAGCCCAAAATATATGAATGATGTTTATCGAGAGCAAAGATTACAGCTAGAAGTTCCTTCTCTATTATTGTATAATTTATCTGTATATCATTGAGGGTTTTGCTAGTAGCAGAACAAATCGGGCTTTTGTCTCTTCATTATTCCAGTACTGCTCCAATTGCAAAGTCGCTTGTATCACACATGATTTTGAATGGTAGTGACCAATTTGAAGGTTGCATTATTAGTGTTGTGATGAGCATTTCTTTAAGTGTGTTAAAAGCTGTTTGGCATGCCTGTGTCTATTCAAATGGCACATCTTACGAAAGAAGGTGAGAAGGAGGTCTAGCAATAGTACTAAATCCTTTATGAATCTTCTATAAAAGCATGCATTTCCTAAGAATGTACGTATAATTTTATGATTTAGGTATTGGTATTTTAAAAATAGACTCAACTTTAGTTTTATCTACTTCCATCCCTCTAGATGAAACTATATGACCTAATACAATATCTTTTGTAAGCATAAAGTCACATTTTCTCAATTTAGAAGCAAATTCTTCTATTGGCATCTTTCACGTGCAGCTCCAATATTAGTCAAGCATAATTCAAAATTATCTTTAAATACAAAGAAATCATTCATAAATACCTCTGGATACTCTTCAATCATATCACTAAAGATACTTATCATGCACTTTTGAAATATTGCAGATGCATTGTATATCCAAATGACATTCTTCTAAATGCAAATGTGCCAAAAGGGCAGTAAAGATAGTCTTTTTTGATCCTCTAAAACAATTTTAATTTGATAGTAGCCATAATAACCATATAAAAAGCAATAAAATTCATGCCCAACAACTCTCTCAAGTACTTAGTCAAGAAATGGTACTGAAAGTGATCTTTTTTTGTACAAGTGGGTATCGTCTTTCCCTTGTTTTTAACAACTATTACCTCATTTTTCTTTAGAATAACTTGGGCTGGATTTACCAACTTACTTTAAACAATTGGTTATATGATACAAGCATCGAGAAGTTTCAAAACTTCGACTTTTACCCTTCATGGTAGGGTTAAGTCTTTGTTGCATTTGCATTATTGGCTTGGCTCCATCTTCTAAAGCCATACAATGTGTGCAAATGGGGGGCATATCTTTGATGTCCACCATATTCTATCTAAGAGCTCTCTTATATTTTCACAATGTCCGGAGTAGTCGCTCATCTTGATTCTCTTTAAGATGCGATGAGATAAACACTAGGAAGGTTTCCTGAAGTCCTAAAAATGCATACTTAAGGTTCTCAGGTAGCATTTTAGCTCAAGTACTAGTGCTTGGATATCAGATGGTGTTAATTTATTTTTACTTTGAGGTAAATCTTCATATACTTCCTTTTTTGGATCCATTCTGCAACATTTGAATATTGACTATTAGCTAAATATTTTGTGATATTAACGGTGTGTTCAGATTTGAGCCACTCAAGAAAATTATCATCCATTGTTAATGTAAGTTCCAAAGGATTGGAGATGCACAATGATACAATATCTCTTTTTTCACGAATTTCTTCAATATAATTAATATCATGTAATTCATCATTATCGATATTTGGTTGTTTGCAAATAGTAAGACATTAAGTTCAAAGATCATATTACCAAATGATAGCTTCACCACACCATTCCTATAATTGATAACCACATTAGCCGTGGTTAAAAATGTGGTTAAAAATGGACGTCCAAGGATAACAAGAATGTGAAGATATAAATTTTTTACAGGTGTAGTGCTGATAACTTAAAATCTATCGGAAAGTAGAAATTTTCAATCTGCACTAAAATATTTTTCATGACGCCTTTAGAATACCTTTCTGACCTATCAACGAATTTTAGTGTGATAGATATAGGTTTAAATTCCCCTAGATCCAGTTGCTTATAAACCAAATATGATAAAAGGTTTACATTAACTTCCAAATCTAGTAGAGCTTTTCAATATTGTGTTGACCTATCAAATATGAAATAGTTGGACATTCAGAATCTTTGTATCTAAGAGGCATTTTAGAGAAAAAATAATGCATTTACCTGCCCTGTGAGAAATGCCTTCATTTGTATATTGTGACGTCTTTTAATTATACACAAGTCTTTTAAGAATTTTAAGCATGAGGGGACTTGTTTAGTTGCTTCTAGCAGAGGGATATTGATATATATCTTTTTGAAAATTTCTAAAATATTAGCATAAGATGTGTTAATATCTTTAGCTTTCCGTTGTTGGAAAAATGGTACATGTGGTTTGTAAGTTGTAGAAGTAGATTCTTTGTGATTGCCATTTTTATGTTGTTGTACTGAATCATTGCCCTATTTTTCCTTAATATCTCCTTTTGAAACAGACTCATCAAGTACTTTTTCACTTCACAAACAAATTTTAACTGATATATCTCAAGCACATCATTATCAATTGAAGAAGTAATAACGTTTATACTTTCGACTTTACCTGAAGTGCTAGCCTCCGATTGAGATGGTAGCTTACCTTTCTCTTTTGTTTGAATAATGAAACTAAGATGGCTTATCTAAGATCATATATCACTGAAGATTATAGCATTCTAACTATTGATTGTTTGTTGCGACTGAATGAACTATTGTTGCGCTTGAATCATTTGTCCATTCTCTCTATATCTGTATAATATTATCCTCAAGATTACGCATTGGTGATGGTTGGTACACCGAATTTTGATTAGAAGGTTGGATGTATTATTGTGGTGTCGGATTAGTGAGTGGTTTATTTTGATGAATTGCTATTGAACGTTTTGTTTCTATTGATGATTTGGATTATTCTGCCAAACAGAGTTATAAGTTTGTGAATAAATGTTATTTGCCAGTTGAGGAGTAGTGTTAAAAGCATTATTTTGTTCATTTTAGTACTTTCTTAAAAGCGAGAAGAGTTGGACAATTATGAGTTACATGTCTTTACAACTCGTAAATGCCACAATCTTCCGGAACTTCATCTATTACCTTAACTATTTCTGTCTTCCTTGTATGCAAATCTTCAAGTTTCTTTGTGATTATGATTAATCATGCAGCTATATTTCTAGTTTCTCCTAATTTAATAAGTCACCTCTATTCTGAAACTTCTCTACTATTGGTTTCTTTCCAAAATATCCTTAGTTTTCTAGGCTTATGAATTCTCGGCAAGTGAGTCAAGATATTCCCGTACTTCATCAGCATCCTTGCTAAAAAATTCACCGTTACCTATAGTTTCTATGAGTTTACTGGTTGCAGTATTTAGCTATTGATAGAAAGTACTAACAGTCCTCCATATCTCGAAGTCATGATATGAGTATGATAGTAGCAAACTTTAAATCTATCCCAACACTCGAACAAAGATTCATCTTCTTTCTGATGAAAGTTGAGAATCTGCTTCTGCATATAATTTGTTCGATATGAAGAAAAATTTTCTTTAAAAATTCTTTTGCATTTCATCCCATTTTCTCATTGAATTTGGAAATAATGAATGTACCCATGTCTTTATTTTATCCTTTAGGGAGTTCGTAAAGAGCTTAAGTTTTAGTTGCTCTGTAGTAATATTTTGAAGATTAATAGTAGAGCAAATCTCTTCAAATTCTAAAATGTGCAAATAAAGGCTCTTCGCATCCATCCCATGGAATTTAGGCAAAAGTTGAACTACGCCAGATTTAATTTTGAAGTGTTATTCAAAGGACATGCGATACCTGAAGGTTGGGTTATCCTATCAGGTAGTAGATAATGGCATAAGGATTTTCCATTACCTCCATGATGGCTGTTGTTATTGTGTGTGTTGTTATCTCCAAATCTGTTGCTATTATCGTTTTTCATATTGTTATTATTAGTGCTTATATTATGATTTGATTGATGGATTGGAAGTATTTGTGAATCTGAATGAGTCTACCATTAAAAATTCTATTTTAACTGGTCATGCAAATTCAAGATCGCACAAAATCAACTTTACATAAATCAATAAAGTATGATAAGCAAATGAAGCACGTACCAGTAAATTTCTAGGGTTTGTTACCTTATTTGAACTAACGCAAGAATTTGGCCACTCATACTTATCATACCCATCAATATCTGAATGAAAGACAATCTTTTATTAATAACTATGAATGAGTACAAAACCAAAAACTATAATCCCTAATATCTCTTATATCATATTTATTCTCTTAAAATTCTAAATTACATCATATATTTATAATCTTTCAAAAACCTAGGAAGAATTCTATTTAAAAGAAAACTCTCTTTTATCTCAACACTCTCAAATACATGCTTTTGTGGCCATGACTATCCAAAACTCCATCAACAACCCTCAAAGGCAGCTCTCGGGTTTCTAGTTTAGTCGACACCTGTTGATAGCCAGTAGATGGCTATCACTACAATACTTATAAAATCACAGTTCTTAGCTGATTTTCAAGATACAATTTGATTTTTCGATTTCCTTTCATCGACCCTGCAAAAAGACTATAAAACACTTGAAAAATATTATAGTGAAGAGTTTGATTAATAAAAATAATTTATTCTTAACTTTTTGTATTAATCATAAAAATTGGATTATGAGTATACAAAATAAATTAAAATAACTATATTCTTCACTTGCAATTAGTTACCAAGGATGCTAAGGCATCAGTATACGTAGTATCTTTTTGGGAAATATAGTCGATGTACCCCTGAATTTCTCTTCCCAGGCTATAGAATATCGATGGTACGGAACTAACTCCTCATTCATTACCTCATATTCATCTTTGACTTGGCTAATGATTAATTTTGAATCACTATAAACTTCTAAATATTTTACCTCATTTCTTTAGCTATTTGCAATTCGATAATAAGAGCATTGTATTCGGCCATATTGTTTCAATCGCTCTATCAACAAGTATGCATAAGTAGCACATCACTCTCGGATGAAATGAACACTACCCCCGCTCATGTGATGACCTTTCATCTTTGGCCCATTCTTGTGGCACCATCGAAGAATATCTGCCACACGTCGTCTCTTGAAGGTGCATTAACTTTGACTATTTTGTCGGGATTATTTTATATAATTTGGAATTTTCAAGCACAGGATGGTCTACCAAAAAGTCCACAATAACTTGCACCTTAATTACTTTTGGGGACAAATTTCATACCATACTGTGAAAGCAACAATACCCATTTAGCAAGCCTTGAATTCAATAAACTAGTTTCACCATTAGTATCCATAAGGGATTTACTCTGTACATGATATGAGTTATTTGTCCCACTAGGTAGTGTCTCATCTTCTATATAGCGAAAACTGAAACTAAGCATTCTTTTTCTATAGTATTGTATCTATGTTCAGCTCCGATCGTCGTCTGACTTAGATAGTAGAATGTTTGTTCGTGTCCATTTCTGTTGGTTTGAGCGAGCAAAGAACTCAAGACATGGTCCATTACTCTTACATATAAGATGATTAGTTTACCAGAGATTGGGGCTGTGAGGACTGGTGGATTGATATGATACTTCTTAATGTCATCAAAAACTCTTTGACATTTAGCATTCCATACGAAGGATATACCTTTTTCATCAACTTAGAAAAGGGCTGACACTTCCCAGCTAATTAGCAATGAAATGGTAGATTTTACGCCAATTGTCGTTGTAGATCTCGAAGTTCTTTGATATTTTTTAGAGACTTTATATCTTGTATTGATTTTACTTTATCAGCATCTAGGGGAATCCTTTTGACATCACCATGAAACCAAAAAACTTCCCACTAGACACTCCAAGGAAAAACCTTATTGTATTCATCTTTAATTGGTGAGCCCTTATTAAGTTGAATATTGTTCTCAAGTTTTTAATATGATCTTCTTTATTTTGGCTTTTGACTGCAATATCATGAACGTACACTTCACAATCTTTTGCAGGTGGTTGCAAATAATTACAACCATGGCTCGTTGATACGTAACTCCGGCATTCTTAAAGCCAAAAGGCATCACTATGTAGCAGTATATCTCCTGCGATGTTCAGAAGGATTTGTGCTTTTCATCACCTGGGTACATTGTAGATTGATTGTACCTAGAGAAACCTTCCATAAAGGATATTCTTTCGAAACCACATGTATTATTGATTATTACATTAGTAATTGGGCAAAGAAAATCATCTTTTGGGTAAGCATCATTCAAATCTCTGAAATCTTTGTAGATAATTACTTTTTCTTCATGACTGATACAACATTAGCTAACTAATCAGGGTGGTGTTCTTCATGAATGAACCCACAAGGTTTTAATTTTTAAACTTCAGTTTCAATTGCCTCCCACATTTCTAGTTTAAACTTTCATTGTTGTTACGTCACCGACTTAGCGTCAGGCTTAAAATTCAGTTGATGTTGCATTATTTTTGGATTTAATACTAGCACATCTTCATAATTCTACATGAGAATATCCATATACTCCCGGATGAGCTCAATCAAATTTCATTGCTCATTTTGATCTAAATTTTTACTCATGAATATGGATTACGGATTTTACCGTCCCCCATATTAATTTGGATTACCTGATCTCTTGCAGGATGTTCGCATTGCATAAACATGAGCTTCCACTAGCATTCATTCTCTAAACCCAAGCTTGAGGAAGATCTTCACAGGCTAATTTCTCTTTACCAGGGTCGATAGAGGTGGATGCCATATTGACCAACATTTGCTTAAAAATTCTTTTTTAGTCAAAGATAGAATCATGACTAGGTGTTGAGGATGAGTGTGTTAGTTTAATTCCAGAGGAGAATACTTCCAAAGGAGTCTTCTTGTAAGATATTTATTTCTGGTTAGAAGAAGTATAACCTAAATCATACTTAGTTTTGGTATAATAGTCGATGTTTTTTCCTTTTGGTATGCATATTTGTATGGGAGTTCTTCTCCCTTGGTTGAAACATAATCCTTCACCTTTTGTAAGATTATACCTATCATTCTCATTATTCTATGAGAATTTGGTCCATAGAAATCAAATTACTGTACGTCCAATTCTTTGCCAGAATGCTAGGGATACATCTTAGTTTAAGGGTAGCTTTTGTAAAGATAATAGTAGACCGGTTTCATCTATCTCATACAACAAACATAGCGTCAGTTGCTTCCCCAATTAGTTGACTTATTGAACATGAGTGAACCAGTATCTGTAATGCCAGCGTTTTATTAAGTTTTTTAATTATCACATCCTCATCTTCATGCGTATTATCAGAACTAGACAATACATATTCAAAAGTAATATATTCGTTATGGACCAATTCGCCTTCGTTATTGGCATTTGGGTTAATATTTACATCATTTAAACCCATTACAAGATAATTCAATTCGACCTAAACTTTATCTGAGTTGTCTTCTGGCTCTAAGCTTGCTTCATTGTTGTCCTCTTGTTTCTCTCGATACAGAATTGCATTAGTGAAGAAGTTTTCTATCCCATTGAATAATTACTTTTCTTTATACACCGTTTTAACCACCCTTTATTTGTCCACATACTTTAAACACTAGTGGAGGGTGGACGGAAAGGTCAGGTTGGAATAAATACATGGTTGCCCCAACAGGAGATTGTAAGAGGTATCCGCATTGCTGACATTGTACGTCACTACTTGTGGATGGTGGTTGATACCAACTTGTGAACCGAGATGAAAAGGAGCAACAATAGGCAGACCAACATATGCTCAGAGTGGAGCCGAGGTCGGTCAATACTGTTTCAACTTTGGTCGATCCAATATACCCCGTGTAATAGAGTGATCGGTCATGGTCTAAATTCTTAACCAACATATCCTCTAGAGAAGGTTATGCTTGATAAAGGCGAGACTTAGTGCAGTAGTAATGTTGACATTCCATTAGGTGGTGGGACTTGAGTCGAGAACAACTTAGAGTATGCTAAAACTTCCCAGAGAGCATTTCTTATTTCTTCGAGAGGCACGAATAGTTTGTGCATTGTAATGCATAATAGGATGTTTGCTAGTTGCACCAAGAAGTCAATCTCGGAAGGAGAAATTAAGTCTTCAGCTATTCTATTTTGCATTGATTTGTCAAACTTGATATCTTTAAGTTTACTTTCATTAAGAGGTGGCTCAGATACTGATGAACAATGTACTTGATCCGTGAAAGGATTTGATGGTGGCTTCCTCATTATATTGATTGAGATACCATTTTCTTGATCGAGTGCCTCTGACTGGAGCTGGATCCACCATAAGGATGTTCTGCTCTTCTTCTAAATCTGCAAGTAGGCTGGTGGAGGTGTCATTGTCTCCTGCCCCGAGGGAAATGACATGACAGCTCAAGTTTTTCTTCATATTTTGCTTTTTCTTGGAGATAACTATTGTCCACAGTCCTTCTTCAATGAGGTCAGGGTGGAACCACATCATCCCTCCATTTTAAGCAGGTACTGGTACTAAGCCTTGAGCTTTGTGATGATGTGGATCAATATTAATTATCTACTTATCACCTTGGGGACAATGACTCCATTCAGTTCTTTCACATTCAGTAACTCTTTACCGAATTGAAGTGAAATCATATTTCTGGTTACTTGCTCTTTTCTTCATTCAGGCAGAGTACTCCCACCTCTACCAAAGCTTGGATTTTATGATGGAGGATAAAGCACTTTGTAGGATGGCTTATGATTCTATGATAGCGGCAGTACTTGGGGGTCTTTGGGGTCTTTTGTGTGCCACGCTTCCTCTAGCATTTTGGGCTCAAGTAGCTCAATTTTATTGTTGTTAACCAACATGTTAAAGATTTTAAGTATCTGATCATTTTTGGATGAGTACTTTTTATGTGCTCACTGTGATAAAGTAGTATTTTGCCGAGGTGGCGGGTTTTTCTTGGGTTCCACTGGTATATCCACTACCTTCACATTCTTCCCCTAAAATTTGGAGATGAAAGAATGCGTTGCCACAGTCTTTGCCTGTTGCTTGTCTTTGTTTTTAGCTGACAATCTTGAGATTGGTTTCTTAATGACTCCAGCCTGCTCTTATAGTTCTTTCTATATATTGGTTCGGACTGCACCCATTTGGGTTCAATCTTTGCTCGGAGGTTGTATCTATAAGTTTGTAACAATATCAAGAGAGGCATTCCTTCAGGACATCTGAGGGAGAGATTATATAATTTCTCAATGAAATCTTTCACAGACCCGTATTTCCCCTGTTTCTCTTCGATGAGGGTGGGCACAGAGACTTTGGTATTATCCTCGTAAAAGTGAGCAAGAAACTAAGCTTCCAAATCTACCCACAATTTGATAGATCCAATGGGTAAAGTCCGGATCCAGTCAAAAGTGATTCCTTTTAATGACCGACCAACAACCAAGTCATCAACGCATTATTTCCCATGATATTTCCAATCAATGAATGGAAATGGTAGATATGTTGATTTGGAGAGCCCTTCTCATCGTATTTTTCGATGTTTGGCACTTGGTAGGTCTCTTGAAATGGGATCAAGTCCCATTCTAGCAGATAAGGATGCACTATCCCCACCTTTTACATGGTGACTTTATGTGTAAGAGCATCCAATTTGGTTTGGTTGTCCTCTAACATGTTGTCTTTTGTCGCATCTCCAGTTAGATGGGAGCCAATGCCTTCTTCCTTATCTTTGAAGTCATTATCTTCTTTGTCTTTGCTCCCGAAACCAGATACACCTTCATCAGAATCTTTTGAATTGCCTCGACTTTAGTGAGGAGGATTCTTGTCAAGTGACTACAGCTATGCCAGTATGACATCCATTATTGTTTTATTTTGCTCAAGCATTACTTTTTGTTTTGAGCTAGTTCTTCTTAGGTTTTGAGCCTTTGGAACTACTTGCTTCATTTTAGTCGCATTAATGGTTGCGCTTTTGGATTTGGAAGAATTTGCGGTTTCTGACGAAACATATGCCAAATGTTCCTCATTGTTACTTTCCCCTTCCTGTGAATTACTGTGAGGAGGAGAACATGATCGATTTACTATTGTCAATTTAGTTTTGGACCTTGTGTGGCGTTAAAATCCTTTAGCTCTAGTACTCGACTAGTCTTTAGGGGTCAAGCTTGGACATGTCACCCTCAGTTTTGAATTATCACGTCCAACCATGTTGACTATAGCGTAGAAGAGTTCTGCTTCCTTTCGAAGTTTCTTCAAATTATATCGAGACCTCTCTGTGATTAGTGAATGAAGAGTTGTTGGAGTGGACAACAATTCGCTAAACATTGAAGATGTAACCAATGAATCATTTGTTGCTAATTAAGCTTGTTGTGCTTGGTGAATTTGGTGAAGGAGTTCCCTCAAATATGAAGTGGGAGTGAAAGATGTCTCTCAAGGAATCACCTTAACTTTGTGCTTATTGGCTTCAGAGAGATTTTCTTCGTCATTTCTGGTAGAGCGACAAATTACAATTTTAGTCTTAAACTCACTGGACGTATGAACTCGTTTGACTTGGGGACCTTTTCCATGGAAACCTTTAATTCTCGAGCACTATGTGGTTGCATGGAGATTGAGGCCTTGTATGCTATTATGGCTTGAGCTTTAGCCTTGGGGCTTTTCTCAATGTCACCACAGGGTTTACTATCATCGTGAGCATTGGTAGCCATGCTTTACTTCTTGGCCATACGGCTGGCAATGATGGCCTAGTAAAACACGTGCTTTCTTTCTTTATAGCTAAGAGGAGTGGCAGAATTGTTGGATATAGGAGGTTGACGAACTTGTGCCAGCCTCGAATGATCCAACCTTAGGATTAGTATAGACTAATCCTAAAATTTTACTGCAGTGGTGACAGATTGGACTGCGTCAGTGGCAGAACATAGACTCATGGAAGATGAAGCCTGGTAGTGGTCTTCTTTGGTGCTCAGGAACTTGAGATGGGGTCCTGTGAATAGTGGCATTTGCAGAAAAGCCAGAGTGTGTCACCTTCCTAAAGGAAGACGTGATGATCCTTATCGCGATGCAGAAGATGTTGTTCTTTCTTGTGATGCTCCAAATCACATTGGTGGGTCCAAGTTTGCAACCCAATAATAGGTAGGGTCTCATTGGCGAGCGCACTCAATATTAGAGTGTACGAGGCCATTTTTTTAAACAATCACAATATAGAAAAATGGAAGTGCACAAATATAAGATATAACCTACAAGTTTGAATCTATTTTCCATAACATCATAGGCATAAATTTAGCAATATCCAAAAGTAAATATAGAAAAATGATATGCCATATGTACATCAAAAGTTGCTCATGTAAAATCAAGTACAGTATCTGAATATAGCAATATAACTATTGAATATATACAAGAGTATCTGAATACCATAGATATACCTAGAAAGTAGAATATATATGCATATACAAGCCAAAATAATATTTATATACAAAAAAGTAATGGGGATCCTACGAGAAGCGGCTACTGTGCTCGGTCTGCTCTTGGAAGTAGGGATCCTCAAAAGCTTGGTTCTCCTCTACTGTTGTTGTCTCTGCTGATAAACCCAGGGTGTGATAATCTTAGGGGTCAGAGCCCAAATAAGAATACGAACCCAAATTCCTACAATTCTATAGGAACCATATAAGAATATGTATAGGGAGTGCTAGTAGGAGACAATATAAAAAAATTATGCATATGAATCTTAAAGTGTGCTAAATATAACATGAATTATGACATATATGGTATATATAGTATAACATGATCAAGCAACAAGGTGTGCCAAATAAAACAAGAATCATGTGTACATGATATGCATAATATAACATAAATCATGAAGTATATAGTATATAACATAATTATACATATAGGTTATGAAATACAAATTATGCATAATAAAATATGAATCATGGAGTAATTGGTATATATAGTATAATATGATCCAACAAAAATGGATGCAAATTTTATCCTATTTGTTTGGAACTAAATAGTGGAGTATTCATTGTTCTAAAAGTGTACCATGCATACCTGGTATTACGGTCCCAAACTCAGCTATCACGTACCGGATCGTCACTAAGCACACTGAATATCCCATGCATACTCAAGATTATGGCCTAAAATACCAGTCTCCAAATGAGCCAATGGTACAACTAAGTACAACTACGAAACTGATAGTGCTAGTACATAAATTAGCAGATGTATCCCAAGCAACACAATGTGTATTTTATTCCACCATTCAGTTTCCCCACATCCACAATACAGTAAATGCTAAGTATCAATATAACATATATAATAAGGTCATATGTATATATAGCCAAGTGAAGATAAAACGATACGCAATTACAATAATGGCAAATATAAGAGTAATACTAACAGGTACAAGAGTTACATGACAAGAGTATACTGATAGATACAAGAGTTACTGGATATGTTCATGTGTGTGAGGTGTCATTTTCAAGTAAGACTAACATGTATAAGTAATAACAAGTATAACTAAACATGTGTACATGTATATCATATCTTTAGTCAAGTGGTATATGCACGAATATGATATGTATGCCTAAATATGAGCTATAATAGGTCTATACTCACTTTATATAGGAGATAACAAGAGTGATTTGATATGTGTACATGTGTATCTATCATAAGTCAGGTGGAATATGCATAGATATAACATATATGCTTATATTGCTGAAGTTCGGTAGACAATCAAATTTTCGGGTCTTATTTAACTAGCGCAAAATAAAAAGCTAAGATTTTGAAAACTTATGGAAAATTTAACTATCTTTCCAACGAATCTTAGATGAGCTTAATTGGTGTTCTATAACGAAACTTATAGTTGTTTTACTATGTACATGCTACTGTCGTTATGGAACAGTACAGTTGAGACTTTCATATTAGTTTTTTCCAATATAGAATTAAATTTAGAGCTTAGTATTTTCATTTGTCCTATATTATTTAATTAGTTTCCCAATAAAACTTGAATGTGCTCAATTGGAGTTCTAGAGTAAAACTTATGGCCATTTTACCATGGACATGATGTTACTGAATTGTAGACCTAGTACAAAAACATTAGATATTTTTTTTTGGCTAGGAAAATAGCCAAATTAGAATTCACTGTAGTTGGAAGAATTATAGTTTAGTGAATCATATTTCTACTGTACTAGAATGAGATCAATCGGAGTTAATATACAAAAGTTACAGCATTTCGAAATAGACTATTGTGTATGACTGCACAGTGACACAATTTGCGCACATCTAACATCTATGGTGTGATATGTACAATAAAACTCAACATAATACAAGTTAGAGTATGTATAATTTAAAAAATGGATTAATACTTCATCTGGTATTATATTTTAGGAGATTTAATTGAAAAATTACAAGTTTAAAAGATTTGAGAGTATATTCTTACTTCTTGTTGAATCTAAATTGGAAATGAACTAATATTGATGTGATTGCTTCTCAAAACTAGAAAGGTTCTCCAAAAATCACACTAGAGAACTAGAGCAGGTACTGGAGAATATTTTTCTATGTTGATGGACAAGTTTAGAGCTAATTTGAAAAAGGAAAACTCAAGAATAAACTCATGTGGTTATTTTATAGATTTTTCAACTCACTCTCTTACTGAATATTTGGTGATTTATTTGAGAAAAATAGAAAGAGAATTAGGGTTGGAGGTCTAAGAGAAAATGAAAAGGAGAATGAGAGGAAGGAGCTTGATTTCTTTCAAATTTTTCTGAATTTGTTTCGAGGGTCAAACAGCTGGTAGAAAGTGTACATGCTATTATGTTAAAAACCCATAAACATCATCTTAATTACAAGTATATATGAAGCTTGATTTTTTGTATGGCCCTTTTTAGAGGATTATAAAATTTTTCAATATTTTTCAAGAAAGAATGGTTCACCCGATAACTCTAGGTAATAGTATCATCAAGGTGATACTAATTGAATCTAAATCATACGCTCTCAAGTGTAAGAGATTGATAAATAATATAATATCATTAAGTTCGTAATCAAATCCATAGGGACAGTTTGGTGTTGAAAAACATGAGTTGATAGAATAAGAGTAAAAAAAGCAATTATTTGAGAGTACGAAATTTAATAAAGAAAGTTGTTAAGGTGTTAGATTCATCTCTAATTCTCTATTTTGATTGTCTAAACATTAAAAATCATCTTCTTAATCTTTCTATCCATATATAAATTATCATAACTTTGTATACCCACCAATATTTATATCCAGAATCATAATATGAATTTCTATTTAAGAAAGTTATGAACTATATCCCAAAAGATAAACAATTTCAAGTATGCATAGATTATGATCAATCAAATATTAGATAAGAAACAAAAAATAAATTAGATTTTTTTTATTTAATAATCATATTCTTATAATCTGATGCATCCAATCTATAGACTATATTTACAATCATGATATGAATCTTTAAAAGAAAATACATCATACCCTAAAAGATAGAATATTTTGAATATATACAAAGCTATAATTAATTAATCATGTTAAATTATAAGAATCTAAAAAAACTATAAGAGATATAGACAAACCATTGTTGAAAAACTAGAGAATTCTCATCCACCTTTCTCCATGAATTTTGCCATTCTTCATTGAAAATAAGAAATTTTTATTCAAAAGAAAAAGAAGAGGGATATAAAAATTCTTCATAGAGAGTCACATCCTCTCCTATTTATAGGGTTTATAAACTCCCAGGAAAAACCTTAAACATTCTTATTCCTTAGATCCACAACCAATACATCTCAGTAGTTAATATTAGAACGAGTCCAGATACAAATAGGAAACAAGTACAAGACGGTTACAAATGGCCTAAGTTATTGTTTTGTTGCGTAGTGCTTAAGTAAAATGGTCATAATTTTGTATTTAAACTCAGATTGAGTTGATCTTACTGCCATTGCAAAAATAATTTACAGTTCTTCAACTTATTTCGGCACAATTTTTTTTAGTTACTATTGCATCTATATGAAATTTGGCCTTAAAATTGCAGCTGTTGAGCTGGCTACTCATTGGACTATCAACAGCCACTTCAACAGTTGCTTCGATAGCCCTTTTCAGGTAGAAATTATAGTAAAAAATATAGAAGGTCTGTCAAAGTGGCTTCAACAGCTGCTTAAACAGCCTTTGATGGATTTGATATTAGATCTTTTTCTCCAATGTGCACACTCGTTTTGCTTCCTTACATCCAAAACCCTTCAAAAAGAATATAAAATACTAGATTAGAATAAAGCAGTAAAACACCGAAGTAGAGAATTAGAATAATATACATAGTAATTTATTAATTTCTCATAAAAAATCAAAATCAGATTACGAGTGCTCAAAATAGATACAAAATATAATACGTTTCACTCGTAATCATAACTCCAAATTTGAGTTTTGCTAGTCCATAGCAAAACTATCAAATCATAAAAATAAAATATCTCTAACTAGAAAAAGAGAAATAAAATTTTAACTCCACTTTCACAGGAATTAGAATTGTATTTAACATGTGCAATAAGTTGTTAAAGTCCGAGATTACACTAATGCATGAGTAATGTCTCATGAGGGTTTCCAGTGATATTACCCAAATATCAAGAAATTATGGTTCAAAGAAAAAAATAAAATAAAAATAAGAATAAGTGTAAAATAAAAAAAAAATATATTTATTTTATTATTATATTTATTTTTATTTTCATTTCATTTCTTTATTAAGCTCAATTAGAAATATGCATATGGATATTTACAAAATATCAATCTTAACAAATCACTAATAATTTAATATCTTTATATACCTATCATGATTATTTAATTTGTGTTGTAGATATACTTTTATTTTTAATTATCCTTTCCTATGTACACTTGTGATCGTGTATATGAGTCTGTATAGTTTCAAACTCTAATCAAACTATAGGAACCCTTTTCATATATATTTTCTTCTTCTTTTTTATTGATTGTATTTTTTTATAAACACTTGTCTTTCATATGAACAGTTATGTTTCCCGAGACATAATTGCCCAGTTATGTAGCTTGTGTTAATAAAAGAATATAAATATTGTTCATGTGAATACACATACTTACCAAGGTGCACGGTCCTAACTACTTAACATTTACTTTCTCTTATTTTTATTTCTTTTAAGAAGATCCTTGCCTTAATACCAGGCTTACTCATATTTTTTCTCCTTTTCATGGTAGGCCTTCATTTAAGTTTTCTCTTTATTATCAACTTTTCATGACAAACTGTTTAAGTATTTTAAGTGCTTACTTGATTCAAATCTTAAATATCTATATATTTTATTGTCGAATTTAAGTTCACAATCAATATTACATAAGAACATTATCATATAAGTATCAAGCTATTAATTTCATAAATATACAATGTAAAATACTTTTAATTTTACTTTTTTACTTCGAAGAAACAAAAGATTTTGCAAATTTTTAGTATTATGTTTATATACATATGTTACAATAGTGGTTAAACTAGGTATATATATTTCACCCCCAACTTAAATTATTCAGTGTTATATATATACATATACATATGCATATATACGCACACACACACACACATACCTATATATATGACTTTAAAAATAAATACACTAAGAACATTATTAAAATTTAGAAAGTGGTTAGAGTACACCTAGGTTTAGTCATCCTCCTCCTCGTCTGACCTCAACTAGGATCCAACAAAAGTCCATTTCTCCTTTTATCATTCGTCAAATGCATGTGCCCTTACCAATTGAAACAAATTTATAAGTTCTCTTTTCTTACCCAATCCATTATTTGTTTTGCTCCTCTATCATCTATCATGTCAAATTTTTGTGCATCATTGTTGGCTGGAGCCTGTTTGCCTTTATAGAAAATGTTAGACTCTATAATCATCTTGCAAAATGAAAGTTTTATTACTCCATTTCTACAATTAATGAATGCATTTGAAATTGAAAGAAATGGCCTGCCTAGTATGATTGGAATACTTTTGAAGTGATCTGGTGTAGTTTAGTATCCAGAATATAAAAATCAACCGAAAAGTAGAATTTTTCAACTTGTACTAACACATCCTTTACCAACCCTTTAGGCATTTTTACAGACCGATCAGTTAGCTGCAATGTCATATTAGTGTGCTGAAGTTCACCAATACCCAATTGCATAAAAACCAAATAAAGCAAAATATTCATACTATCATCCTAATCTAATAAAATCCTATCAAAGTAATAATTGCCAATAATGCATAAGATGGTAGGACAATCTGGACTTTTGTACTTAGGGGCATCTTATGCTAGATGATCGCACTTACCTGTTGTTATAAAAAATGCTTGCATCTTTGCATTCATCCTCTTTTTTATAAAGCAAATGTCCTTTAAAAATTTTACATATTTCTGTATTTGCTTGATAGTTTCTAGAAGTGGAATATTGATCTTCACTTGTTTAAAAATATAAAGAATTTCATAATCAAGTGAAAATTTATTTTTGTAAAGTGCATAGGAAAAGGAACAACATGTTTAAAATAAGGTGATATATCATATGTAGATTCAATAAAAAGCTTCTCTTGCTTCTCAGTGGTTTTTAAAGCTAGCTCATCTATAACCTTTTCACTTCTTAAATTGATCATTGCAATAGAGATAGTCTTCTCGTATGAATTACAAGATAATAAGATTAACACCTTCAACTATATTATTGTTGCTTGGCTCTGGTTGCTATGGGAGCTTACCTTTCTCCTGTATTTGCACTGTAGAAGTGAGGTTACTTACCTGAGCCTTGATTTTTTTAAATATATTAGCATTCTAATTATTGATTTGTTGTCGATTTTGCATGAATTGATTTTGCACTTATAGCATTTGAAGTATCTACTATGGAGATTGCATCACTTGATTGATATTTTTTTCAAAATTCTTAATCGGGGGTTCAGAGAGCTACTGATTTATAAGAAGTATAGATGCATTTGATGGTGTGCAAAATTGCTAAGGAGTTGTCGGCTTCCACCATGAATTTTGATGATTTCTCCAATTTGTATAATATGTACCTATATATGGAGTGTAGTCAGGTAAGGAAAAAGTATTAAGCGCATAAGCCTTCTTGTGAAGAGATTCTCTAAAAATCAGTAGATTTGGACAATTAAGAGTAGCATGTTCATTCAAATCAAAGATGTTGCATGCATCATCTACATGTTTTATAGCTCTAACAGATTCAGACTCAGTAGATATCAGATCTTTGACTTTCTTTATAAGATAAGTCAAGTAGGTATTTATATCATCTACTTTACCAAGACGAGAGATCTCATCTTGATCTATTATGGTTGGTTTTGATCAATCTCAGCTCTCAATTGCATCCTCTATTTCCCATTCTTAAAAATTTTCAGCAATAATGTCTAAATACTCCCATGCTTCTTCAACATTTTTACTCAGAAAGTCTCCATTGCACATGGTCTCTAAAAATTATCTTGAAGTTGAATTTAGACCCTAGTTGACCGTGCTGAAAATTCTCTATCTGTCGTATCCATGATGTGGGCAAGATAGCAAATGTTCTTTGAATTTTTCCCAGCACTCGAAAAAAAAATCTCTTCCTCTTCCGTCAAAAAGTCATAATTTTTCTTTGCATGTAATTAGTTTGTTTTGCTGGAAAGAATTTCTTTGGGAACTGTTTCTGCATCTTGTCCCATGACTAATAGAATTTGGAAGTAAGGAGTGGAGCCAGGTCTTTGCTCGGTTGTTCAAATAGATATGAAATAATTTGAGCTTCATCTGTTCTGTGAAAATACTTCGTAGGTTTATGGTTGCGCAGACTTTCTTGAACTCTTGAAGATATAAGTAGGGGCACTAGTTCTCCAATTCATGAAATTTAGACAGTAGTTGAACTATCCCTGATTTAATATCGAAATGACCAATATTGAGTAAAAGGATGATGCTAGATGGTTAGCTGGTCATATCAGAATGGTAATGCTCGCGAAGTGAACATTCATGAAAATTTCCCCTACCACCTTGATCGCTTGAATTGTTTGTCATGATGTTTAAAACTTACAGGTCTGAAGGTGACGCAGTGGAGTGTCAAATAGTCAATGGAAGAAATCTCTGAAGAGGTCTCGATCAATCTACCTTCAAAATCTCAATGCCAATTGGTAATATGCAAAATAAAAAAATCAAACATGTCCTTATTCCTGCACCTTAGACAGAGTCAAAGCATATAAACACCAAGAAACTGTCCCTGGCAATAACACCAAAACCTTAATCATGATCTAAATCGTACATTTCCAAGTGCTAAATATCGATAAGTAATATAGTCTTAGTAAGTTCAAGATCGAATCCACAAGGAGCAGTTTGGTGCTAAAAAATACGAGTCAATAGAATAAGACTTTGGAAAAGAGCAATTATTTGAGAGTACAAAAATTAAAAAGAAAAGTAGTTAAGGTGTCAGATTCATCTCTAGTTCTCTATTTTTACTTGTTTAAGTATTAGAAACCATCTTCTTAATATTTCTATCCATATTTAAATGATCATAATCCTATATACCCATCAATAATTTATATCAAGAATTGTGATTTGAATCTCTATGTAAAGAAAATACGAACCATATCTCAAAATATAAACTATTCAAATATACATAAAGATCATAATCAATCAAATTTTATATAAGAAATAAGAAATAAATTAGATCATTTTATTTCATAATCATATTATTATAATTCCATGCATTCAATCAATAGACTATATCTAGGATCATGATATGAATCTTTAAAAGAAAACATAAATCATGCTCTAAAAGATAGATTATTTTGAATACATGCAAAAAATAATTAATTAATCATGTAAAATAAGAAGAATCTAAAAATTAAAATTATAAGAGATATAGACAATCCATTATTGAAAAATTAGAGAATCCTCATCCACCTTACACTATGAATTTAGCCAATTTTCATTGAAAAGGAGTAATTTTACTCACAAAAAAAGAAGAGGGATACAAAACATTCTTCATAGGGAGTCACATCCTCTCCTTTTTATATAGTTTATAAACACCTAAGAAAAACCCTAAACAATCATATCCCTTAAAGTCACAACCAATAGATCTCAACAGTTAATATTAGAGTCCAAAACTGAGTACAAAATGAGTCCAAATATGAGTAGGAAACAAGTATAAAATGGGTACAAATTGCTTGAGTTATTGTTCTACTGCATAGCACTTCAGTAAAATGATCATAATTTTTGTATTTGAAATCTGATGAGCTAATCTTACTATTATTGGAAAGATAATTCAGAGTTTTACAACTTATCTCGACACAAATTTTTTCAGTTTTGATTGTATCTGTATGAAATTTGGCCTTGAAATTATAATTGTTGCACTGCTGCTCATTGGACTATCGATAGCCGCTTCAACAGCTAGTTTGATAGCCCTTTTTGGGTAGAAGTTGCAGTAAAAAATATAGAGAGACTGCCGTTAGCGGATTCAACAACCGCTTCAATAGCCCTTTGGTGGATTTGATGTTAGAACTTTAGCTCCTACGTGCACATTCATTTCATTTCCTTGCAACCAAAACCCTTCAAAAAGAATAAAAAATACTAGATTAAAGCAATAAAATACTCAAGTAGAGAATTAGAATTATATGCATAATAATTTATTAATCTCTCATATTAAATGTCAAAATTAGGTTACGAGTGCACAAAATAGATACAAATATTACACTTTTCACTCGTAATCAGATATTAGTTGCAGAATCCCAGTGATACATAGAGAGATGGTGCTCAGTTTTGAAGAATGAATATAGTCTTTGTAAACCCTGCTACAAAATGATACCATCCCCGTGCACCTTCAGAAAGATTTTGATCATTGCGTAGATGAGAATGTGGATTGACAATGTATAATTGGTCATATCCAAACTGGCATGTGAAATGGCTGGACGTATATAGCTTCATAAAACAAACAAGGCCCTAACGGAAAATTAGATGGCCTGAATGAATATTGATGAGTTACCAGAAACAAATTGATGGCAGAGTTGTGAATTTGCATTCCTAGGCTTATCTTCTAATTGGTCAGCATAATTCCCTTCAAGGAACTGAGAGAAGTAGCAATAAATCTGCTAGTTTTTGTGGCTTTCAACAATTTGTCGAATAGTCGCTACGTAATTTCTATTCCAAGTTTTGTTGTCAAAGCATTGCACATGAGAGGTAGCATGATCGATCAGTCTTGAAGGGGAGGTCATTAGATCCGAACAATGCAATAAGTACCAAGCATGGGTATGTGTATGGCAACTTAATTCGCAGATTAGGCATCTTAAGGTGATGTTCTCATTTTTATCTTTCACCATTCGAATATCACAAAATTGGGTGATCATTTCTCGTAGCCCATATTGGAGGTAGTTAACCATAGTAGGTGTAGACCCAAAAATCGACCCTGTGCTAGAAAGATTCCCAGATAGATAGTTTCGATGGTAATAGCTTCACAAGATGGAGTATGTACGACACAATGCTTCAGCCATAGCATGAATAATTCGGCCATTGAAAGCACCATTCGAAATGGGGGTAGCTGCTAATAATGGTAGCTTTTAAAGAAAGTGCGAGCCTTGAAGCAATCTTCATCAAATTCTGTTGTATATGTGGCAACGATATGGGAGCCAATTCTTCTATTAATGGCATCTATATCACAAGTGGCTTGTTTATGAACATCACAGCTATTATCATCCAAGTGTTTGGAAAAGATATTCCATCCAGGCCTTATGACGTGCCCCTTGATCACATAGCCTAGAAATATGGGTGGTGCAAATATGATAATGGCACATTAGTCCCAATAAGTGGAGTACGCTAGGGGGTGGATAACTTTGAGACGGTCAAACTATGTTGCACAAGGAACGTAATCTTCTTAGGGAGATTCACACAATGATAGTGCCTAAACTTTGTGCATTTCATGTAGCATGAACCCCAATTCTCCAACAGGTATAAATAAAGTATTGGTCTCTGCATTGTATATCTCCAAAATGCTAAAGAAATGGAAGGAGCTATGCGGGAGATAATATTGTATATTTATCACTACTTGATAAAGGCTGAGCCTCTTTAAATGCCCTTCAAAAGTTCCAAATATAAATTCGTTCATTCAGGTCCACCATGTTTGCTGGATTGAATGGACCCATCCTGGTCTTTAGAAATCTTATAGTGGAAATTGAGATCTAATATCCATAAACATATAACATTCCTTGTAGGACCATCCATATAAGGGCCACAGTTACCAAACTTTCCAACTAGATTACAGCAATGGCCTTGAGTAATAGGCCAAGTATCATCTGCAGATAAGAAATCCATTGTAGAAATGACAAGGGGAAGCTGCACTCCAAGTATGACACATATATGTATCCTTTCCTTACCTGACTCAACCACTTACATGTGTCGAATATGTTGTTATTGGGCTCAGCAATAGCATCTCCGGAAAGAAATGATGGTTTCTTCAACACCTACCTATTGGTGCCTTCAAAGACAGCATCAGTGATTAATTCCCGATCCGTAAAGTAGTTGCAAATTATAATTTTGCCTTTCCGTTCATCACTACTCCACTCACTAGTAGAGGGTGTGGCCAGTAAATCTAAAGTGGATCTAGTTATCTAGGCCGCCTCAAAACCCAAAGTAATAATTCTTTGTGAGAGGACTAATGGGATAGTGAACTATACAAATCAAAGTGAGAGATTAGCGGAGGCCTAAAAAAGTATATATTTCAACAAAGCAAACAAAAAAAATCAAGAATTAAATAATTTGAGTTAGAATCCAACTCCATGTTTCGGTGTGGAGCCCACCCGCGTCTGCATAAGGCAATGTCTGACCCATGCCTGCGTAAGGAGCAAGGTTGCTACAAACCTAGAGCGGAAGGCGCAGAACTAACTTGCACACGCGAGTTATGCAAGAGACCCCGGCATGCCCGGCATGCAAGCTGCATGGTAATTCCCTGCGCGCAAGGCACATAGTACACCCCGCGCATGCCCATACGCAGGCACGCAGAACACTCGCGCGCGCCCCATGCAAAGGCTTGCATGTGTCCCGGAGCTCGCCCGATGCATAAGGCGCCCTGTCCAAAACAAGGCGCGCGGGAGTCCCTGTGCATGCCTAACGTAAGGCTCGCGATGTTCTGTGCACACCCAACATGCAGAGAGCGTAGGTGTCCCCGCGTGTCCAGTGCGTAGAGCACATCGGTGCCTTGCATGTGCCCAGCTTGTGGATGGCCTGTCCGAATTTCTAGGCATTGTTTCATCAACCTATTTCCGACACCGCATACGCAGTGTGAGCTTAAATCTGCATCAAAACGTGGCCGCAGAATTTAGATCCTTAAACAAAATTTCTTTCGTATCAAATCGCTGAAGCGATGATGAAGATGAACAAATGTCAGTGTCGATTAATGGAAATTTTAGAGCGTGAAACTAATTACATATTTTCTTGTCTGAAATTAGAGGCTCCCTTCGAAACTCCTGAGGGATCAATGTTAGAGGTAACACCGGTGTGTTGACCTGCAAAATCGGGTGATTGCACGTCTAAGGCTTGTGGTGTCGGTGAACAATCATTATGTTTGGAAGCTGTTGATTGATTCATTTATTTCTTTGGCAAAAAGAAGAAAAAAAAGAGAGGTGCTAACTTCGTTGATATCTTCATAGGGCGGTTGTCGAAGAAGCAGAGAGAGACAAAGGAGAAATAATTCTTGGATAGGATTTAACTCCCCTGACTATTTAAATAAATAGTCAATCCATATTCCAATTAGATATAGCAATTAAAATTCAAGTAGGATATAAATAATTAAACCCAAATGCAAGTTTGAGAATTCAAATTCAATTTCGGATATCTATTCAAATCCTCATCCAAATCCAGATTCAAGTAGGAGGCAACTAACTAAATCCATATGTTAGTTAGAATATATATTCAAATCTAAATCTTAATTCAGATATATATACAAATTCCTATCCAAAACAAAATCCAAATCCAGATTCAAGTTGGAGTAGATATCCAAATTCTTTTCAGATTCTAAAGGAATTATTGGGCATGTCAGTACCCAATAATTTTCTTAAAAAAAGGAAAAGAAGTCCAAAATATTTCGAAATTCTTTATAACTTAATCAAAATTTCGATAAGTTTGGAGAGGTTCTGCAAATAATGAAAATAGCCAAACCCAAAAAGAATGGCATCAGGGGGCTAAACTAACCCTATATGCGCCCAAATAGGTGTTCACCACGAACTAGCGCATCCATCACCAGGTGTTTGCGCTCACTACGAATTAGTGCTTCCATCACCAGGTGTTTGTTCAAGCGGGTGGGTGGCACAGACCACGTCTCTTGTTGGGCACCCTATGCATGCTGAGTAGAGTACAGGTCAGCACCATAAACCCTCCATCAGCCAAAGGTCGCGCATGCGAGCCAAGAATCACATACGCGCTATCACATATGCGCTCGGGGTCGTGCGCGCCGATAGCCATGTGGCCATGGTCGAATGCGCCCTGGTTGTGCACGCCCATAGCCGTGCGGCCATGGTCACATGCGCCTGGGCCGTGTGCATCTTGGTGTGTGCATGCCCAGGGCAGAGAGCACGCCCTGGAGTGTGCGCATAGGGTAGCGCGTGCCCTAGGGTTGCACATCTTGGTGTGTGCACTCTAGCACAAGTATCGCTTCTATTCCAGACGGAGTGAGTTGTAACGCTCTGCTAAAACTTGGGAGAATCTTTTGTAACTCCCCTCTCCTCGTACCGTGGGATTGATATTTCCGATTACGAAAAGATCGAGAGAGGAACTACGGGAATGGTTATGTCCCAAGGGCTGTACATAGCCATTTTAAGCTGAAGGAATTTTTAACTGAGAAGGAATATACATAGTCCAAAAGAAAGAACTCTAACATTTCTACTTTCTTCTCCAATGAAACCATGAACTTAGTTCTATAGAGATCAATCGGTATTCAAATTGTCAACAAAATACAATAGCAACCTTCCCTCATTGCCCAAGAGAGCCCACGAAAACTATAACACCCACTTTTTTTAACATTATATTTTTTAATTTTATAGTTTATTAAAAATAATATTTTATTTTAAAATAGATTTATGACCCTATCGCACTCACCCCATATTCAAACCAACTTGCTTAATTAAATAGTTGTGATTAAGAAAACAAGTATGATTAATTAAATTAGGTAGATTCTTATCTAAAAAATAAGATAAGAATTTAATTGGTTTACTCTAACTAATTGTATTCTATTTTGACTAGATATTGAATTTAAATAGGAATCCAATCCAAATCCTAGTTGATATAGTAAAATAGATTAGCCTAATTAATATAGGATTTAACTCTCATCCAATTAATTAGATGTAATTAAATATGGTTTCTATACATATTAGAATTCATATTCAAATTTGGTTTATATATCTTTTAGGATTCCTAATTAAATTTGGTTTGCATATCTTTTAAGATTATTATTTAAGTTTGGTTTTCATACAGTTTGGGATTCCATCCTTAATTATGATAGTGAATCCGATTAAAATTCATATTGGACTTTCCTACTGTGAGTCAAAATAGAACTCTTAATCCCCTATAAAAAGGCCCTAATAAGCCCGCTTTTCCTAAACAAAAAAAGTAAGAGAACAAAGCATGGGAGAAAGGAGAAATAAAGGAAGAAAGAGAAGAAAGCTCTCTAAAATAATTTTAGAGCACCTTGGAGATTTCAACATCTCTCAAGACAAATACTTGATTCATCCTAAATTAAGGTCAAGGTGAGTCCAATTCACTCATAAACATACTAATATTATACTTTATTTTTTATATTTTCTATTTTATTTAATTAAAGATTAAATTATGTACTTAAAACTCAATGAACACCGAATAAGATATGATAAGACACCTACTGTTATAATATGTTATTGATGATAAATTATTAAATACTATACTGTTATATTGTCCTTTAATGTTATTGATGTTATTACTGAATACTAACTTTCAATAATAATAATCATCCCATATGTAGCGCCCCCGTTTTTCAGCTACTACCCAAAACAGAAGACGCTACTTAATATTTATACTAGACAACCCAATAGTTACAAGATCTTAGAATAAGTGTAACTACTATCGCAAACAGATGAATAAATAATATGCTGAAACTGAAAATATTTTATTTATACAAAGATTTAGGTACATAAGATAGCACACTGTTTTGAATATGAACACAAAAGAGAAGAGTAATGTACAGAAAAAAAGAAATATAAATAAATATATACAAAGATCCTCCAAAAGTACTTTACTGCCTACTATCGCTTGGTTTGGTTAATGAAGTACGGATTTCCAGTTGGGGCTAGTTCTCCTTCTTCATCTCCTAAAACTGGGTTTAAAAATCAGGGATTAAACTCAGTAAGTAACATAAAAAAATATATATATGTCCTATCACAGTACTAAAGATAAAGTATGCAATTAAATCATGATAGTATAAAATATGTTACGAGAATAATGAAAAATAGAAAAAACAAGACTGTGCATATCATTTGCAGTAGCAGATAATATCTTATAAAAATGTCAAGTTTAGGTTAAGTCCTTGTTAGCATTTGAAACCAAATGATGGATAAGATAACATGCAAATTTTTGAATTGTTTAAGTGTCCGTACATATCCGGGATCCGGTCTCAATATTTATGGCGCTGAACCATGACATGCCGCTAGGCATAACAATCCAATTTTCGTACTATTTTACAGTAACAGATATACCACACTGGATATCATCAATTGGTGATCTAGTATCACACAGGCGGTTGCAGTAAAAGATTCTCGATCTTAACATTAGAATCATTCTTTATATGATACGACTCTTATCCATCATATAGTTTCTCCCATCCCTGTGTTCGTAATACATTATGCACATGATAATATTATTTTACATTTATTTGTTCATTTTTCCTTTCCTTTCTTTAATTGTTTTTTAATTCATGTTAATATGCTTGCATCTCCATGACAGCACATGACATTTAGTATCATAGCACATGATTTGTAATATCAAAACACATAATTTGTTCCATGATGAATTATATATCCGTGTCATCTTAATAATATTAGTGATCAATATATCACAATATATTTTATCAAGATTGATTTAATAATTTGGTCAAGTTCTCAATACAAATCAATAGCTCAATTTGTGAACAAAGTGCATCATGTAATAATACTGCATTATTTCTAAGGCCAAACTTATGAACATATTTCACTTCTAAACTCGATCATATATATATTTATGTATGTTTTCCCTTGATTACTTTCCAATTAAAGTCCAAACCAATTAAAATTCAAATCCATCAATTATTTATTTATTTTATTATTAATATTATTATCATTATCATTATCATTATTATTATTATTTTCTATTTATCAATTCAAGTCCAAGTACACATTCTCCTCTCTTTTTTTTTTCTCTATCCAGCGGAGGCCCAAGCCACTTTTTCCTTTTTTTCTTTTTCTTTTTCTATCCGACCCAGATCCAAGCCCAAACCACTTTTCCTTTTTTTTTCCATCCGGTCCAAGCCCATGCCCAAGCCACTTTCCCTTTTTTTTTTTCCTTTTTTCTTTTTCTGTCTGGCCCAGACCCATCCCTTCTCTACTCTCTTTTCTCTCTCTTTTCTCTCTCTCTTTTTCTCTCTCTTCTCTTTCTCTCTTCTCTCTTTTTCTCTCCCTCTCCCTCTATTGCATGCAAATCATATTATTTGCATACGTATTTTAAAAAAAATAAAAAATAAGCAAATATCATAATATTTATATGTATTAAATCTGAGTCACTAATCTGGTTCAGTTCTTTATATAAATTACTGGTCCAAAATATGAATCTGCATATTCACAAAATAATTTACTCAATATCAATCAATAGTTTAAAATGTGAACTAAATATTTTTGCAAAATAAATTAGGTACACAGAAATAAATTAAATAAAAAATGAATGAAAAATAGCAGTGTTACTTGGCTCAACTTGATCTCGAATCCTCGATTCGATTTATTCTTCTTTCTCTTTTTTTTTTCTTTTTTTTTCTTTTTTTTTTTTTCCTCTTTTTCTCCCTTTTTTCTTTGCTGCTTGGTTTTGGCCGAAAGACAAAGAAGAGAGGAAGAAGTGGTGATGGAGAGAGGAAAATAATTTGATGGCAACTTTGTAATTTTAATAAAGTTGCCTGCATCTCCATTCGCCACATCATATCCCAACTTGCCACACCCATTTCTACATTTGATAGCTCAACCAAAATTCTTTTTAGGGTGTGCCCTTAGAAATTGTTATAGAAATAGTGTGCATAAAACATTTTTAAATTTATTTAATATTTTGTTATTTAAGGCCCGGTAAACGTTTTCTTAATGCTACCAATTTTATGTAAGACCTAATGCTCAACGAGAGGAACGCTATAAAATTATCCGTTTGTCATTTCGATGTCTGCAATAAATGAACCAAAATTTAGAAGTAATTGAATGATAATTTTTAATATTATTAAATTAACAAATTTGGAAATATTTTTCAGCCTCATAAGAAAATTTTTAAAAAATTTTAAATATTAGAAAACTAATTATCATGAAGACCGAGTGTCATTTGGAGTTACAGATTTTAAGTTACGCCCACCGAACTTTATTTCGGTGTCCAAAATTGACTTCGATAACCCTATTCGGCACAATCAGACTCAAAAGAGGGATGCAGATAGCTCGAATTTTAGGATATTACATCCTACCCATGTAACAAAAGAATTTCGTCCTCAAAATTCAATTGGTGTATCTGATTATAAGAAAACATATAGGTACTTTTTCCTGATGTCTTTCTCACGCTCCCAGGTTGAATCTCTTAGTGATTGTACATCCCATAAAATAAAAAATAATGATATTATTTGATTCTTCAAGACTTTCTCCCGTCGGTAAACGATTGTTACATGTCGCTTCTCATATTTTAAGCCTGATCTCAAATCTACCTTTCATAGATCCACTATTTTGTATTTTCTGCTAAGTGCTTTCTCAATTATGATATATAGAATACATCATGAATGATTTTTGTCTTTGGTAGGAATGATAATGTATACAAGATTTCTAATTTTTTCTCGAAATTTTATTTGGATGAATGAACTTAAAAGCAAGATAGAGTTTAATTAGAAATAACTGCTACCAATTTGAAATATTAGGCCATCCTGATTAAGTAATGGATAAGATATAGGTGATAAATATTTTTGTGTCCATTCCCAAAGACATGTCACATATTATAATAGACTCTAGAAGAGAAAATAAAACTCAATTATTATAATGCTGATGTAATGGAGCTGTGAATGGTAAGAATATAAGATCGGAAATAAATTCATGGCTAATTACAAAAATTCAATCACATAAAACGATCTTATCGAGTGACTGCAATTGTTGGCGGCAGAGAATACATTTCTACAATTATCTCGCCGACTCAATAAGATTCGTGATATACCAAAAGTTCAAGATATGAATCATACTATGATAGTGTTCAGATGGAAGATACAAAATATCAAATGGGAATTATCAACAAAAATAATAGAATAAGATGATCATTTGGGAAGATAAACTTGACTTAAGTAATAAGATATAATGTCATGTTCTAGCTTGATAAAATTTGCCTTCTTTAATTATAGTTCATTATCAATTTTTTGTCTTCTACTTTTAACTTGACTAATTCTATGAAATTCTCAATCTTCTAAGATCTCTTTATCCTTATATTCACTCTTCTACTGGTTGTTCTTTATTTCCCAACTCATTTGCCTAGTTGACCTTGCCAGTTATGCTTACTCTGCCAAGTCTATAATTATCGATTATTGTAATTCAACAACATTTATATCTCCTTAATCTTCAAAAATAATTACAAGCATGACATCATTTTTCTTTTTTCTCAAGGAAGTTAATGGCAAGATCCAAATTCAATCTCTTCCATTTTGTGTGAACACATGTTATAACCCGTGACTTGAAACATCACTATAAATTTTTATTCTTCCAGAACTGTCTGGAATTGCTAACACTAGTGTTGTTGCTAGTCTTCGTTTTAATTTTTCAAATGCCTTATTGCATTCCTTAGTCTAGACATATTCCACTCCTTTCCTAGTCAATTTAGTCAGAGGAGATGCAATTTGTGCAAAATTTTATACAAACCGCCTGAATATCAAGCCATTCCTAGAAAACTCTGAATCTCCGATACTAATTTTAGTACAGGCCAATCCATTACAGTGTCTATTTTTTTAAGGTCGGCTGATACACCATCTTCAGAAACTATATGATCAAATAAAGCAATCATATTCAACCAAAATATATTTACTCTGTTTTCCATATAATTTTTACTCTTTCAGAGTCTACAAAACTGTCCTCAAATGCTCAGCATGTTTTTCTCTATTCTTAGATTAGATTAATATATCATTAATAAATACCATCACAAATTTTATCTAGATACTTAGCAAAAATATGATTCATCAAATTCATAAATACTGCTGGAGCATTAGTCACTCTAAACGACATCACCAAATATTCATAATAACCATATTTAGTTCTATATATAGTTTTTGGAATACCTTCTATTCGGACTCTTACTTAACAGAATCCCGAACGAAGATTCATCCTTGAGAATACTTTTGCTCCTCTAATTGATTAAACAAATCAGTTATCCACGATAATAGATATTTATTCTTGATTGTGACTGCATTCAAACAACTATAGTCCACACACAATCTTTAACTCCCATATTTCTTTCCTACCAATAACACTGGAGCTCAATAAAATACTAGATCTCACAAAATTCAATTTTAATGGCTCATCTACTTGTCTCTTAATTTCTAGTTCTGTAACTTTCATTCGATAAGGTGGCCTACAACTGGTTCAGCTCCAGGGATAATATAAATTGTGAATTCTATTACCTTTATAGGTGGTAATCTAGGTATCTTCTCAGAAAATATATCTAAAGACTCAGATACTACTGGGATCATTCCTTCTTCCACTTCTATGGCTTCTAGAACTCCTCCCTTTGAGAATACCTTAGAGTCATCCGGTTTCAAAGATTGGTTTCTACCAACAAATTCAAACTCTAGGCAATCAAAACTTGGAACATTAATTTCCTTCTCCTACAACCTATTATTGCATGAAAGATGCTTAGCCAATCTATGCCTAAGATAACATCATACCCTCCTCTACTAATAAGTAATAAGTTGGCATAAAATTCTCTACCATTAATGACTTAAGGGACATAATCTATACTCCTTATTAGTCATGATACTACCGTTCCAAGTCTTAATGTCCTACCTCACAAATAAGATTGCAAAATTAATAGAATTACGGGAAACAAATATATCAGAGATAAAATAGTGTGAAACTCTAGAATCGAATAGAACAGTTGCTGGTATATTGCCACCTAAAATTGTGCCTACTACGATCCCTCAAGTGGTTTGAATTTCCTCCGCATTTATCAACGTATCCTCTTCCTTCTTGGGTGTTGGCATGGGCTTGTTGTTGAGTATCTAAAGGCCTTTCTGATCTGGTCCTAAAATCCTCTGGGTTAATATTGTTGTTGGTCTGGTCTTTGGCTAAAATGGGATCTTGGATTCTGCCAATTGCTGAATCTTTGGACAATCACTTATTCGATGACTGGAAGATCTACATGCCAGACACAACCCTTGGGCTCTTCTACACTCTTTTCAGGTATGTCAAGGTCTATGACAATAGCTCCAGATTACTGGATCTCGTTTTGTTATCATCTGCCTTTTTGCTGGTGAACCATCAAATCTCCTAGCTGATGGGCTTACTCCTTGCCCATATGACCTTTTAAATGCCACTGATCCTTTATTTGCCACCCTTAGGAGGTTCACCATTCCGTTTCTCTCTTGTTCTTAGTACTTCAACATCCTTTCTACTATCATTGTCGTGGTTTGTTGCGTCTATACTACCCTTTGTACTAGATACTTCATCTGTTGAATTTGGGCTCGTGCTAGCAGAAGGTTGGGTCTCATTGTTCTGTGATGGACCAAAGAAAATCAATCAAATGGAGTTTTAACATAATATTCCAAAAAAGGGAAACAATAGAATATGCACGATATTAGATCCGAAGAAGTATCAAGAGTGTATTACATACATGTTCTTATGTGGCAATAGTCATATGGTCTTCCACATAAATCTAAGCTCTGATACTATCCTGTAACGCTCCCATTTTTCAGCTGCTTTCTGATGTGATAAATCTATTATAAGCGCATAGTATCGATGTAGCACTAACAGGTCGTTTCCACGAGAATCTAAGGTGTTTTTACTTTCTTACTTGTCCTACTACTCTAACGAGTTAATTCAAGACTCTAGATTGAATTGAACTTACTCTAATTAGCCTAGAATATAGATTTCACTAGTTCACAATCATATATTACTTCTATTATCATCTTCTTATCATAAAAATTGATCTTTTAGTTTTAATTTTTATTTAAAGTATTCTAAATATGAGATATCAAGTGATGTGTAAGTATAACTCATCAAAGAAACTACTTTGCATAAAAACAAACTAAATCATTAGATAGTTCGATGCAGAAGATGAAAACCAATAACCCCAAATCCTAATTAAGTATAGGCTATCAAGAAATTTAACTCAAGTATAACCTATCAAAGTATTAATTTCTGAGTTCTTGTATTTTAATCTTTCAATAAAAAAATCATATCTTTTTTATATTTTACTTTAGGAAGAAAACAATAAAGAGCAATTTACATGGTTGATTCTTACTTTCATCTATATTCTAGAGCTAAACTAACATAGCTACTCATGGTTCTAATTAACATGATCATATTTTTATTCATAAAAGTAAGAAAATCTAATCTAGAAAATAAGATTAATCTAACCTGCAAAGCAAATAAATCTATACTAGAAAATAATTAAATCTATCTAAAAAGCAAATAAAATATTTTTATTTACTATAAAGAACTTGAAAACAATGTCATCAACTCTGGAGTGCAGTATGGCAGCCGTTACCCCATCAGCAAAATCTAATTTTATTGATAATTACGAGTACAAAATTACATCTAAAAAGCTCTCCCTAATTACAAGGATTTAATAGGATATTTATAACCCAAGCACAATCCTGCTCCTATTCAAACTCAATACAAAATATATAATTCTAATCCAATACAAACTAATCTCAAGATATACAATCTTAATCCAATCTATAGGTATTAAAAACCAATAGTTGAGATTAAATGACATAAAATACTAATTTTCGGGTCCAAAATCCGTAATTAAGTTCAGTACACCCGTAGTCCGCTGGATCGGATTTTCTATTCTTCAGTGTTTTAGTAAAATAGCCATAACTTTTGCATCTGAATTCAGATTGAGCTATTCCTGGTCTCGTTTCAAAGATAATTTTAAGTTCTACAAATTTCTCCTATACAAGTTTTTCCAGTTTAAACTATATCTTAACTGAATATGCTCTTGAAGTTGCTACTGCTGCATTTGAATTCTGTCTTCATTAGAATCTATTTTCTATACTTATATTCTTGACAAATTTTCATTTTCTTCTTCTCTTCCTTACGAATTCTTTGTTACATATAAAAACACACTAAATATACCTGAATAGAAATTATTTATATACAAAAATAGATAAGATATGGAAGGAAAATGCAAAATATGATATTAATCACACCCCCCATGTCTATCTTTTACTAGTTCTCGAGTAAAACCTAGACTTAAAAAGAAAAAGAAAAATCCTAACTCACTTTTTCAGTAATCGCAATTGTATTTAGCACGTGCAATAAGTTTTTAAACCCCCTAGGTTACTCCAGTGGATGAGTTGTGTCTCACGAGAGTTTGTAGTGAATATACCCACAAAATTCCTGAAGAAAATATATTAAGGAATAAAGAAAAGAAAAATAAGGATTACTAAAAATCAAGAAAAATAAAAATTTTATACAAAAGAAAGAAAAATCCTTTTTTGTGATATTTTTTTCAATTAATCTCACTAATATATAACCTCAAGAACGTATTTAGATTATCAAAAATTAAAATCCTATCTTTCAATACCTTCTAATAGATAATTCATTGGCTCATATACATTTACGCGTAAGTGTGATAGTTTACTTTGATTTTGGACTCTAACTCTAATTCATGATTCATCTCTTCTCTCTAAACAATTATTTTTTATTTTTTTCATTTTTTTTATGAATATTTTACCTTTCATGCGAAGATTCAAGCTTAGTTAGGCGCAAATACCCGATTACTCAGATCATACTCAATTATTTTATTTTTTAGGCTATTGCCTTAATACGAGACTCACCCCTTTTTTACTTTTTATTTTTTTCATTTCTAAGATTATTGCCTTAATACCAGGCTTACCCTTTTTTTCTTTTTTCTTTTCTACTTCTGAAGCTATTGTCTTAATATCAGGCTGACCCCTTTTTTTCTTTTTTTTCTTGTTTAGAGAGAGAAGACTACTCAATCATTATCATCTTTATCCTTAGCCTAATAAATTCTTGTAAAGTGAAAAATAGATTTATACTTACCTCAAAATTACTATTAGCGGTATTTATTTTTTGAATTTTAATTTTTTTTATAAAATTCTCAGTGTATCATCCAATCTACTCTCTTATCAAATTTCAAATCTAAATTTATTCTTTTATTTGTAATTAGGTTGATTTATTGAAGAAAATATTTTTGTATTTTTTACTTTTTTTTAGATTTTTTTAATCTTTTTTTTTCAATTTTTTTACTTTCTTTTAAGATTTTTTTAGTTACCCTAAAAAAATACCCAAAGTGTAAAATAAAGAAACCCACAAAAAAATCCTAGAAAAAACTAAAAATTCTACAAAAACATAAAAATCTCCTAACCCACTCCCCCATACCTAAACTCGTGTATGCGCTCATACACAAACTAAGCGTGGTAAAATAAATAAGAAAACTATTATATAAATATTATACACTTACTAGAAAATTCAGACCGGTTACGACCTCTTGATCGCTTCCCACTCTCATAGTGTGTCATTTTATGTTTTGATATGGATGAATTTACCTTTTTTTGTTAATTTTGCATTTAACATCTCCATCTTATTTTTGATTTTTCTCAATTTATTCTCACCCTTCTTTCTTTTATTTAGTGGTAAAATTTTAAAGTTGGAAATCATAACTTTATCGTCCATATTTGACCTACGAGTATATTTTATGGCAGTAAGTATTTTGGTTTTATCAACTTGTGAAATAACATACTTTCCTGGATGACTCTTTCAAATCATTAGGTACCATGAGCACTTCCTTTTGAGGTTAGTTCCATTCTTCTAGTGTTCTAGGCTCGTCATGCAAATTTTTTTCAATCCTGTCATCAAAATTCTCAAAAGAAAATGCCATGCTAGTGGACTTATCATTAGTCAAGTCATTATGAAGGAATAAAAATTCATCTTGACAAACTTCTTCACAAGTTTCATCAAAAGAATCAAATGATAATATATCACTAGCAAGCTCATCATGAGGCAAATCACCAAGTAAAATTTTCTCTTTATCACCAGTTTCTTAGTAATTATTTTCACAATGGTCTAAAGTAGATTGATCATAATATTGAAGTATAGACTTATCATGCACAAAATTATTTAACTCATTTTGAATCATATCAAGTTCAAAATTTGACTGAAGTGGTTGTTTGTTGGAATTAGATATGTTCAAACAATTAGATGGTTGATTTTTAAAAACTTTAATATGAGAAATTATTTTGAGAAAATCTTCCATATAAGATGTAGTTTGAGATGATTATTTTAGCAAAACTTCTATACATTCCTCTATTATACGTGCTCGCTCCTCAGTTTCATAATTATAAGCTTCCTTGTTATCTTCAAATGATTTCATCTTGAGGTCATGAATGAAATTTAAAGGTGAATATGATGGATCTGTGTACATATTTGATAACAGATATGAAGTGGTTGTAAGTAGATTCTCATGATATGCATACCCCGCTTCTAATATTTTTAATCCTTCATCTAAAATGTTCAATTAAATATCTTGTTCATGATTGAATTTAGAATATGAAGATGAATAGTCTATAAAAAAAAGATTAGATGGAGGACACTCTTGATACGACTCTTGATTGTATGTAAAATTAGAATGATTCATCCATTCATTATTGTAATTTTGTATATAGGAAGCACTCGTAGTTTCAAAAAATGTGGTATAAATTTGATCATGATCTAGTCCTAATGAACATTCTATCCATAGACACTGAAGATAATTATGATATGGATCACGATAAAGATGACAACCAGTTTGATTTTGAAATATATATTTTTAAAACTTTTTTTTGAGAAAGTGGAGAGGGAAAGAGATGGAAAAGAAAAAAATGTCATTTTTTTATTTTTTAATATTTTTTTAATACCGGAGACCAAAAATACAAAACAAGACAAAAAAGGTGCAGATTTTTGAAACTTTTGCCGCTAAATAGCGGTAATTACTGCTATTTAGTGGCAAAATCAGGGAATCTGACTCCTTGTTTTTTCAGTGATTAAAAGATATTGTTCTAGTCCCTTTTAGCTTTCTGTATTTGTAGTTTCAGGTCTCTGCATACTCAACACACACTGTTAACCTATAAAATGTTAGAAACACTATCGATCCCCAACAATAGTGCCAAAAACTTGGTGTGATATATTACAAGTGCACAGTATCGGTTATAACGCTAACAGGTCATTTCCACGAGAATCTAAGGTGTTTTTGCATTGGTACTTGTCCTACTATTCTAACGAGTTAATTCAAAACTCTATATTGAATTCAAGTTACTCTAATTAGTCTAGAATATAGATTCCACTAGTTCACAAGCATGTATTACTTTATTATCTTCTTCCTATAATAAAAATTGATCGTTTAGTTTTAATTTTTATTTAAAGTATTCTAAGTATGTGATATCAAGTGATGTGCAAGTATAACTCATCAAAAAAACTACTTTGCATAAAAATAAACTAAATCATTAGATAATTTGATGAAGAAGATGAAAACCAACAATCTCAAATCCTAACTAAGTATAGGTTATCAAGAAATTTAACTCAAGTATAACCTATCAAAGTATTAACTTCTGAGTTTTTGTATTTTAATCTTTTCATAGAAAAATTATATTTTTTAATTTTTACTTTAGGAAGAAAATAATAAAGAGAAATTTATATGGTTGATTCCTAGTTTTATCTACATCCAAGAGCTAAACGAACTTAGCTACTCATGGTTTTAATTAACATGATCCTATTTTTATACATGAAAACAAGAAAATTTAATCTAGAAAGTAAAATTAATCTAAGCTACAAAGCAAATAAATCTATAGTAGAAAGCAATTAAATCTATTTAAAAAGCAAATAAAATATTTCTACTTACTAGAAAGAACTTGAAAATAATTGCATCACTTCTGGAGTGCAGTATGGCGGTCGTAACTTGTTAAGCAAACTCTAATTTTATTGATAATTACGAGTATAAAATTACATCTAAAAATCTCTCCCTAATTATAAGAATTCATGGGGTATTTATAATCCAAACACAATTCTGCTCCTACTAAAATTCAATACAAAAGATATAATTCTAATCCAACACAAACTAATATCAAGATATATAATCTCAATCCAATTCATAAGTATTAGAAACTAATGGTTGAGAATAAATAGTATAAAATACTAATTTTTAGGTCCAAAACCCGAAATTAAGTTTAGCACATCCGTAGTCTGTTGGATCGGATTTTTCATTTTGCAGTATTTTAGTAAAATGGCCATAACTTTTGCCTCCAAATTCAGATTGAGATGTTATTAAGCTCGTTTCAAAGATAATTCCGAGATCTAAAAAACTCTCCTTACAAATTTGTTCACTTTAAGCTTTATCTTGACCAAATATTCTCTTGAAATTGCTACTGCTAAACTTGAGTTTCTATCTTCACCAGAATTGACTTTTTGTGCTCATATTCTTAACAAATTTACATCTTCATCTTTTCTTTCTTGCGAATCCTTTGTTATCTATTAAAACACACTAAATATACCTGAGTAGTAATTATTTATATACAAAAATAGATCAAATATGGGAGGAAAAATACAAAATATGATATTAATCACTTCTCAAAATGGAGGACGCTACTTAATATTTTCACTAGACAACTCAACAGTCACAAGAGCTTAGAATAACCATAACTACTAGCATAATTAGATGAATAAATAACATGTTTGAAACTAAAAAGATTTTATTTATATAAAGAGTTAGGTACATATGATAACACGCTGCTCTGAATATAAACACAAAAGAGAAAAGCAGTGCACAGACAAAATGAATATAAACAAATGTATACAAAAGTCCTCCAAAAAGTACTTCACTGCCTACTATCGCTCGGTCTGGTCAATGAAGTGCAGGTCTTCAGTCGGGGCTAGTTCTCCTTCTTCGTCTCCTAAATCTTGGTTCAAAATATGGAGGATTAAACCCAGCAAGTAACATAAAAATAATATATGTACTATCACAGTACTGGAGTTATGACTAATTATTCAAGTTAATTTTATTTAGAATTTATTTCGAATTTCCAATTTATAACTATTCTAAAAATCTAAAAAATCTTATTATCATCAATATTATCATAAAAAGAAAATTTCTATATACGGAGACTCACTTCACATTTGGAATTACATAAAAGCATGCAATTAAATTATGATAGTGTTAAACATGCCACAAGAATAATGAAAAATAGAATAAGAAAGATTGTGCATGTCTTTTGCAATAGCAGATAAATATCTTGTAAAGATGTTAAGTCTAGATCAAGTTCTTGTTAGCATTTGACACCAAATGATAGATAAGATAGCGCGCAATTTTTTGTATTGTACAAGTGCCCGTTCATATCCAAAAACCGACCTCAATATTCACGGCATTGAACCATGACATGCCTCTAGGCATAACAATCCAATGTTCATACTGATTTACAGTAATGGACATACCACTCTGGGTATCAATTATCTATTGGTAATCTAATATAACCCAGGCCGCTATAGTAAAAGGTTTTCAGACTTAACATTACAATCATTCCTTATACGACACATATCTTATCCATCATATAGTTTCTTTAATCTCCGTGTTTGTAATACATTATGCACATGATAATTTTATTTTACATTTATTTGTTCATTTTTCTTTCCTTTGTTTAATTCTTTTTTAATTCATATTAACATGCTTGCATCTCCATGACTGCACATGATATGTACTATCATATCACATGATTTAAAACATTAAAATACATGACTTGTAGTATGATGAATTAGATATTTGTGCCATCTTAATAATATTATTACACAATATTTAATCAAGATTGATTTAATAATCTGGTCCAGTTCTCAATATCAATCAATATCTTAATTTGTAAACTAAGTGTATCATGTAATAGTACTGAATTATTTCTAAACCCAAACTTATAGACTTATTTCATTTCTAAACTCAATCATATATATTTATATATATTTTTCCTTGATTAATTTCCAATTAAAGTCCAGACCCAATTCAAATTCAAATCAATCAATTATTTATTATTATTATTATTATTATTATTATTATTTTCTATTCATTAATTCAAGTCCAAATGAATATTCCCCTTTTTTTTTTTTCTCTATCCAGCCCAGGCCCAAGCCCAAACCACTTTTTCCTTTTTTTTTTTTTTGGTTTTTATTTTTCTATCCGGCCCAAGGCCAAGCCCGAACAACTTTTTCTTTTTTTCCATTTGGCCAAGACCCAAGCCCAAGCTACTTTCCCCTTTTTTTTTCTTTTTTGCTTTTTTCTAGCCAGCCCAGGCCCATCCCTTCTCTCTTCTCTCTCTCTCTCTCTCTCTCTCTCTCTCTCTTTCTCTCTCTTCTCTTTCTCTCTTCTCCCTTTCTCTTTTTTTCAATCCCTCTCCCTGTGTTGCATGCAAACCTGCTTGCATGCAAATCATGTTATTTGCATACGTAATTTTTTTTTGTAAAATAAAAAAAAAGCAAATATCATATAAATGTATCAAATTTGACCCACTAATCTGTTTCAGTTCTCAATATCAATCACTGGTCCAAAATGTAAATATTTAATCAATAGTTTAAAATGTAAACTAAGTATTTTTGCAAAATAAATTACGTACACAGATATAAATTAAAAAAAATGAACAAAAAATAAAAGTGTTACTTGGCTCGGCTTGATCTCGAATACTCAGTTCGATTTATTCTTCTTTCTCTTTTCTTTTTTTTTCTCTTTTTCTCTACTTGGTTTTAGCCAAAAGATAGAGGAGAAGAGAGGAAGAAGTGGTGATGGAGAGAGGAAAATAATTTGATGACAACTTTGTAATTTTAACAAAGTTGCTGGCATCTCTCTTTGCCACATCATATCTAGGGGTGAGCAGTTTGCCGACAAAACCTAATTAACCGACAAACCGATCCGAACCGAACCGATCGGGTCGGGTACTTTGATTTTCGGGTCAGGTCGGTTTTAAAACTGAAATTTTAGACGGTTAACGGGTCGGTTTTCGGTGGCGAAATCGCCAACCGAAACCGACCGAATTAACTGAATTCCCTAACCCAACATACCCGTTAACCCATTAACCCGATACCCAATTAACTCTACTCTAAATTCTAATTAGGATTTAGGGGTCGTCGACGACTCGAGTCTTCAGGAAAAATCCCAAATCCGGAAATCCCTAACCCTAGCCCTCGGCGATCTGTCCCTCGCCCGAATCCCCGGAGCTCGATCGGTGATCGCAACTTCCTCCGCCGCCCGAATCCTCTGGCTCCTCCTTTGCTTCCGCCTCGGGCCCTCACTCTCTGCAGCTCTGAGCCTCTGAAGGTATGAAATATCTTCACTTCACCTCTCCGGCTCGCTCTACTCGCTCAAAATTCTAATTTCTATACAAGTTTTAGTAATTACTATTTACTAATTAGTGGCCAGCCTGCTCCTGCTCCCCGGAGCCAATTAGGGTTTAGTTACTGGGATATTTTACTCACATGAATTTATTATAGTTTAAATTATTATTTTATTAAACAATAACTTCTGTTTAATTGTATTATTTCTATGTTTCATGAAAATGATTAATGTTTAGAATCGTGTTTTAGAGACATAGACTACTTGACTGTGACTCTTGAGCTTAATGATTAGTGATTAATCTTTAGAATTGATTTTTCTTTTATTACTTTTTTAGATGGTTGAAAGTCGTGTTAGTCAGACAAACCCACGTGAAACTGTTAATGTAGATGAAACTCATACAAATCAAACTAGTGATGCTCCACCAACAGATCCAACTCCAACACAAACAAATACTAGCGCATCTGTTGGAACTGGAGCATCTGGAACAAAAAAAGGAAGGCAATATCTTCTGGGTCTGATGTGTGGGATCATTTTATTAAGTGGGATGAAGAAACTGATGATATGCGAGAAGAAGAAGATGAGCCTCTTAATGAGGACGAATGCCGATGCAGGTATTGTAGAAAAGTTTATAGCTGCAATACCAAAAAAAATGGCACGTCATCCCTTAGGAATCATACTAACAATTGTAAAGAAAATCCCCACAATAAGGAAACACGCCAAGCACAGTTAAGTCTCCAACCAAGTAGAGAGGATAGTAGGGTAGGAACTGTGACTACCTGGAAATATGATGAGAAGGCCATCAGAGTGGCATTATCTAAAATGATAATTTTAGATGAATTGCCATTCAAGTTTGTGGAAGGTGTTGGTTTTAGACTTTTTATGGCCATTGCATGTCCCAGATTCACGATCCCATCTAGGTGGACGATAGGAAGATACATCTATCAACTCTACATAGACGAGAAGATTGCATTGAAAAAATATCTATCAGAGACATCTCACTATGTTTGCCTCACCACTGACACATGGATTTCTGTTCAAAAGATTAATTACATATGTATTACTGTGCATTGGATTGCAAATGACTGGAATCTTAACAAGAGAATTCTCAATTTTTGTCCTATTACAAGCCACCGAGGTGAAGTTCTTGGAACCACTCTAGAGGCGTGTTTACATGAGTGGGGAATTGAGCAAGTGTTGACAATTACTGTTGATAATGCTGCTCCAAAGACAAAATGATTCAATACCTGAAGAGGAAAATTGTAAATTGGAATGGTAAGTATGGTACATTCTTATGGGGTGAATATCTTCACGTACGATGTGTTACACATATTATGAATCTTGTTGTGCAGGATGGTCTACGTGCAAATATTGAACCCATTTCAAGGGTTCGAAATGCTATAAAGTATGTGTAGTCATCACCTTCACGGTGGGCAAAATGGAAGAGCTGTGCTGAGAAAGAAAAAATAGCAGTTGAGACAGGAATGTGTTTGGATGTACAGACACGGTAGAACTCAACATACTTGATGTTACAGGAATCTAAAAAATGCCAATCTGCTTTCTACCAGTTTCACCTAGAGGACCCTTTATTCGGACAAGAAGTTGGGGGTGATGATGGGAAGGGCATGCCAGATGAAAATGATTGGGATTGTATTGGCTGATTATACCGGTTCTTGCATGCTTTTTATGACTCGACTTTGAGGGTGTCAGGAACTTTATATGTGACGTCTAATATTTTTCTTTATCAGATCACAAATGTTGAAGGTGAGTTAAATGAGGCTATGATAGGTGATGATATCATTGCTTGTGAGATGACTCTCAGGATGAAGGCTAAGTATGATAAGTATTGGGTAAATTGTGAGAAGGTGAACTTGTTGATGTTTATACCGTTAATTCTTGACCCTCGATTCAAGCTAGACTTTGCACAGTACGTGATAGGAGAGATGTTCAGGTCTCAAGGTGAGAACGGCTGTGCAATGCCATCAAAATTGGAGAGAACTCTCAGAGCTTTGTTCAATGAGTACAAAGCGATACATGATAAGGAAAATAACATTAGAGATGATATACAGCAAGTAAGACCATCACAATCTTCAACAGCTCGGGACAGTAGTGCAGTAAAGAACTATCGCATGTTGGATAAGTTCTATGCACAGAGTTCTTCTTCAATGTATGTGACAACTCAAAGTGATTAGATAAGTATTTGAATGAGGCCAAGGAAGTGCCAATTATCGGCGAGGACATGGCAACTTTTCCTATTCTAGATTTTTTAGTTCTGTGAGTCATATATATATATATGGGAGTACTGTAGGTGAGCCGTCAACTCAGAAAAAGTTACGTGAACTAGCAGAAAAAGTATAGTGATCCAATGATTTTTCTTCAATTTTTTATAATTACTATCTCTACATCCTTAATTTCTTTCACATTAAATTTCATAAATTTTGCAGTTCATTTACTCTTTCATCGAGTGCATAAAAAATGTTTTATTTATTAAGAATCGTTAATTTTGTGTTAATTTGATGGAGGACCAAATTAAAACTAAAACCGAATAAATTGGGTATGAGTGAACCTTAGGGGGTCGAGATCATAATTCAAAAGAATTTTTTAAAAAAAATTATTGAAAATAGTGTAAATAAACTGCAGCTCAGATAACTTGCAAGAGCTGTCAGGTCATTTTCACTTTTCTAATATATATATATATATATATATATATATATATATATATATATATATATATATATATATGAGTCAATAGCCGCTCAAGTAAGTTAAATGAGTCAGCAGCAAAAAAGTAATGATTCAATTATTCTTTTAAATTCTTTATCGGATCATAGCTACTTTTGGATTAAATTTTATAGTTTTGAAGTTCATTTGTTTTTTCATCAAGTAGATATAAAATATTATATTCACTGAAAACCATTAATTTTGTGTCTATTTGTAGAATAGTAAATTAAAAATCCAATAAATTGGGCATGTGTAATCTAAGGGGTTGCGATCATAATCTAAAAGAATTTTTTTTCAAATTTTTTTGTATAGAGATAGAGAAAATGGAGCACAACTTAGGTATCTTACACAACTCATTTCCATTTCTTTCTCTCTCGCTCTCTCTCAATCAAGATATTGAGATTAGTCTTGCCAATCGATTCATAACCCATTGAGCATAACAAATATATATTCGAACATCTTTTACTCGTAGCAGTGTATCTTGGATTTGTAAAATATTTTATGTAAGAAGCCCTACCTCATGGCGACCTGGTCAAGTTGAGGGAAGCCATAGGTATTATTGTGGGTCTATCAATTGGAAAACTGGAAATTTCTTTATAAAGTTTTTCCTCTGAATGAAATTCAGTGGAGTCTATGGGGGACCATATCTTTATCCACGGGATCCCAATTTTTAGGATACTTTTTTTTTTGCATAGAAGAGAAAAGAAGGAAGATAAAAAATGGGATTAATTATAATGAGACCCATGCACTATAGTAGTGTATAACTTATTATCCTTTAAATTTAAAACTCTTAGTTTAGTTATTGAACTTCTAACATCGTTAGTCAACAGTTTGTTATTCTCATCTCTATTTAACTTAAACTACAATTTATTTATGAAATTTCCAAATTACCCTCCTCTAGATATGTTTTAGGTGAGTTCTTAGTGAGGAAAAGAAGAGTAATTTGGAGATTTTATTAAAAAATATACAGTTTAATTTAATATACAATTTAATTTAAATAGCAAATGGTTAACTATGACATTAGGAGTCCAAGAACTAAACTGAAAGTTCCGAATTTAAGAGGAATGAGTTACACTATCCTTATAGTAGAGGGCTCACTGCAATAAAGACGACTGATCACCATTCTCATATGCCCGATTCTTATATTCATATTATATAACTTTAAATTTTTTTCGAATCATATAACTTTAGTTTCTGATGATAATTTTTATTTTTGAAGAAGAGAAAAGAAAAATGAAGGAAAAATATAAAGTTTCAAAGAAAATGTATTATGGGAATGTTTTTGTTGACATAAATTATGTTCAGTCACGGCAGCTGATTTTGTTGATATGAATTATGTTGTTTTTAGCTCTCAAGTGATGAGCTCTATCTGTGGATATTTGTTGACTAATTGCAAAAAGGCAGTACTATAGGCATGAGATGACTGTCCCTGCCGTCTCAACTCCCCACTCAGGTGACAGGCTCGCGAGCAAGCCTGGCGATTCTTCGTGCTATAATTTAGCTTATGAACCGCTGCCTCACATCTTCATCTCTGATATGGGACTAAAGAGATTAAATTCAGGTTGTTGCATGCAACCTGAATCAATTTAGTTTAATATTAACTAATTTAGTTTAATTTTTAGTACCAAAATAAATTGATATTCCCATAATCGAATCTTTGTTCTTGGCATAAGTACTTAAATGATGTTGCTCTTTTTAATCAAATCGAAAGTACAAGCTAAATTAGTTGGTATTATGTAATTTCTTGTATATACATGATACAAGAAATGTGCAAGCTCTTTTAAGCTCTCTTATGTTTAATATTACATAATAGGAAGTATGAACTAATATTAGTTAGCCAATTCGTGGACTATTACCATACTAAATTGATATTTTCCATATTAACGAAGGCAATGTAAGCTTTCAACTTGAGGCCATCAAGAATACTACCTTTCAAACTAAGCCTACCTCCCATCTTTTTTGCATCCATGGACTTTACCTGGGGCTGGTTGGGGAAGGGAAAGTAGAAGAAAGAGAGGGACAGCAGTGATGAAAACAAGAACCCAAAACATTGTCGTCGAAATTGGAGCGAGGCGGTATAAGAATTGCCGATCGCGAAGGGAACTGCAGAGGCGAAGACATGTCATTCGCAACCAAGCGTGGCTGTCAACGCACCAATCTCTTCCCTGAGGCCCACGGTGAGTTCGACCGACCTCAACCCAACTGGTGTTTACACTGGGGAGCAAGTTATTGCATTACTGAATGAGGTTCAGAAAGCCAATCCTGGTCTCAACAAAGGGGACAAGGAGGGATGGATCCAACACAAATGAAAAAAACAATTAAGAATGAGCATAAATTGAAGAATAAGACATCGAACAAGAGAAGATACTCACCTGGCACGGTTCAGGAAGGTTGCTGGATTTGTGGTAAGAGAGGTTATTTCAAGGACGAATGTCCATGCATGAGATGTAGATTCTGCAAAATGCTAGGACATGTGATTGCGGAATGTCCCACACTACTGGAGAACCTGAAAGAGGGAACTATGGATGCTAAGAAGTGACCTCAGTTGAGATTCGGGGAGGAAAAGAGGGAGACAAGAGGGAAGGGAGTGCACAAGGGGACCAACAAGGTCAACACAATACCAGATAGGAGAAAGAAGACAAGTGCAGCAAACACAGGAGGGGCCAGCTACTATACCAAACCATGCCGACCTGAGATCCAGGGGGGCTGCTGCGTACAGCTGTGCCAACCCAAGGCTCGGGGGGCTGCTCAGAACAACCATGTCGTCCCTCGAGTGTTCATACCAGTCTCTGATCAGGCAACACAAGAATTCCAACAATTGAGTAATATCATTAGAGTAGTTCAGCCTGGTCATGATAATCCAGCAGGCATAGAGATAGTTGCTAGTCTAAGCAACTCGCACAATCTCTGCAAAATCATGACTAAAAATTATTTAAAGATGGAAGCAATTACCTCTCTCGATTTCCGTCACCAGCGGGATTGGAGGTTGCACTATGTCGCACCTCTACATCATGCAGAGGATATCAAGCGAGATTTAGAGTTGTGCGATGGGGAGATGATGAAGGGGCTTGATACCATAAATTTTCTGTCAGTGCATGGATCTCTATCACTGAAATTCCATTCAATTATTGGAACTGATGTGATCTGAGTAGAATTTTGATAAAATTTGCACAACTTTCAAAAATCAGTGAACCCACTTTGGAGAAAATGGACTTGTCAGCGGCGAGACTGTATGTGGGTTGCGAAGACATAGGCTCAATCTCGGAGGAGATTGCAGTCATCATTGGATCCAAGCACTACAAAGCCTCAATCAAGATTGAAGCTCGATTTCTGGAGCTGCCGGAGATGTGGGCATGTAGAGTAAGTTGAGAGAGTGCAGAGGTTCACCTGGAAGGTCCAACGGAGTTCGCCCAGGATTCGCTGGGAGCTCAGTCACGAACACAACCACAGGGTCGATCGCTTACTAGTGGGAGGGAGGCTCAACGTTAGACGGAGCCAATGGGAGCACAGATTCTCACCGGTACAAGGGAAACTCAAGTTCAGACGATGTCGAGACTAGATCCAGAAGGTGGTTCAAGATCGGTGCCGGCAATCGCCAGATCGGAAGTCAAACGAAAATTCACATGGGCCAAAAACCATTCCGATCCACCTTCGACCGATGGTCAAATGACCCGGGAGGCAAACCGGAGGGTTTTATCAAAAGAAACTGACAACATCAATCTTTGGAAGAGCAGATGGGGAAACGGGTAAGGAAACAATCCAAAGGAAAGCCGATAAAAGCAAGGAATCAACGACGGTCAAAAAAGAAACGAAAGGAAACCCTACCTATAGAGCTTCACCAGAAGTGGAAGGGAGAAGGGGAGCCTTCTGGAGAATGGATCTAACTTCCCTCTTTTCTCGAAGGATGAAAATGGCAAGTCGACTTTTGTTGGGGGTTCGGTGCAGCTTGGCCAACCTATGAAGGAAGTGGCAGTGGAAAGGATGGAGAGGACATGCCAAACACTAGCGGTCCCTAGGGTTTGGCAAAGGGAGAGCAACCTTTTTGACTCCTCTCAAAGTGGGATAGGGTCATGCACTGCAGGTTCAAAAAGCCAATTGCAGTCCCAAGTAAATTACACCTGGGTCATGGGCTCAAGTGAGAACCAGAGTAGGCTGGGCCCAAATCAAATGCTACCTCAAAATATTATCTCAAAGAGCCATGATCAGGGGTAGAGTCCAAACATGGCCCATCTAGGGGCCGAACAAAAGATAGCCCACTTGGGGGCTCAAGAGAACTCTCATGCTACATGCTGCCCGATAACAAGTAAAAATACAACAAATACAATTGGGCAACAACAGCAGTTATCTCTCCTATCTCCATTCCAAGGTCTTGACAAGGAGATCTTGAAGGAAGCGATGGCTAGAACACTCAAAAATCTGATCAGAGGAGAGGACAATTCCTCTAAACAACGCCGTCAGCCATCAAGACGTCTAAAGAGGCTCAGGATAAGGCCTAATATAGGTTCAAAATCCATAGACATGGAGGAACCAATGGAGACAACAGAGGCTTTTACCGAAGATAGGGGAAGATCCCGGAAAGATCAGAGGGGATGGAGCCGATAGGGGATGATGAGGAGAGGATCCCAACAGCACAGGAGGGACCAATTTCAGGCTTCAAGAAAATGGCAGATATCCCAGATCCACCTCCTACAAATACAACAAGCAGACGAAGCAAAAGGTTGAGTGAGAAGAGAGGCGGGTAGGATTATCAGTCCGAACAGGTCGACTCTCTTGCTTCAAAGAGAAAAGCTCGACATATCAGTCTCGATAAAGGTATTCCTCAATTCTCTTTTGATGTTTTAAATTTGTTGCCAAATGATACTTTGCTTGAGTTTGCACAAATTTGTCATATTGACTTAGGCGAGACGCATGGTCGCAGAAGTTCTGTGAGACAATGGAGCAGATATCTTTTTCATAGAAGAAACAAAGTTTGAGAACCCATCGCCATTGTTAAAGCAAGAGATCACCCTGAGAAGAAACTTTGAATTGCTATTTAAAAATACAAGGGGAGCATTAGGGGGTATTTTAATTGGGGTAAACAAAAACTTTTATGAAGTTTTTGACTCATGGGCCATGGAATTTACCCTAACTGTGATAGTTAAGTAGAGATCTAATGGTTGGAGCCAAAAAATTACCGCAACATATGGTCTGAATCACAAGGATAGAAGAGGGGCTCTTTGGAATGAAATTTTTCAGATAAGTTGTAGAAACAATCTCTCCTAGGTGATTGGTGGAGACTTCAATGTAGTAAGATATGTGGAGGAACGAAGAGGAGGAGATCAGAATACTTAGGATAGAGAACTCTTTAATGAAACTATCAGTATGACAGGCCTAATTGAGATACTCTTGCATGATCGTCGATTTACATGGTCCAACATGTGTGATGATCCTTGTTTAGCGAAACTTCATAGGATACTGGTCTTTAACGACTGGGAGGCCCGTTTTAGCCTCTCAAAATTATATTCATGCCCCGGGCCAATGTTGGATCATGCTCCAATTTGCTTGGATTTGGGATAGAAGACCATAAAATTCAGCAAATTGTTTCGTTTTGAGAAATAGTGGTTGGAAAATGAGGAGGTCCATGAGATGATACAAACAAGTTGGTCCCTCCCAAATAGAGGGAGGGATGCAGCAAAAATATTATGTTGTAAACTAAGAACATTGCGATGAACCCTGACCAGATGGGACATGAGATATCGTGGACTTGTAAAATTTAGAAAGAAGGAGAAGAACTTGAGAAGCATGAGAAAAGTACAATCTTCACAAATGAGGAGAGATATTGCCTGCGGGGATATAGAAGGGAAATTCAAGAGTTTTACAGATTGGAGGAGATAAAGCGGTGTTAGAGAGCAAGATCAAAATGGCTGAAAGAGGGGGATGCAAAGAGGGGGATGCAAACACGACCTATTTTCATAGGGTAGCAGACATGAGACATAGGATTAAAACAATCTATTCTCTTGTTAGCTCAGAAGGGAGAATAATTGTCGAGGATGATATCAAAATATATACCCATGAGTATTTCAGACAAATTTTTGGTCAACCTGAAAATAGAAGGATCAAATTCCTAAAAGAAATATGGTCACCACAAAGTAATCTGAGTCAATTAGAAAATTACTTTTCCGAAGACGAAGTCAAGAAAGTGATTTCACTACAAGAAAATTGGTTTTTTGTGATGACAATAGTCGTCACTGAATATTTTTAAATTGTCACTAAAAACATTCAGTGACGAGTTTAGTGACGACTAAGTGTCGTCGTGTGACCATCACTGAAGGTTTTTGTGACGATTTTTAGTGCCCGTAACTAAAAATAGTTTCGAGTGACAACTACTACTCGTCACAAAACACTAACTAGATTGTCACTATAACATTTTTTTTTGTGACAACTAATATCGTCACTAATTCGTATTTGTGACAACAATACTTGTCACTAAAAGGTTATTATATCGTCACTATTATGACTTTTTAGTGACGACTTTCAACATGACTAAATCGTATTTGTGATAATAAAACTTGTTACAGAAAAATTATTACATGGTCACTATTATGACTCTTTAGTGACGATGTTCGTCATCACTAAACCGTATTTGTGATAACAATACGTGTCACAGAAAACATGATTATTTGTCACTATATGTATATAAAATATTATATAATGACATTAACTACAAAATTAGTGACGACAAATATTGTCACAAATAAGTAATTATTAGTGACAAATTTTGAATAGTGTCACTAAAAGTTAAAATTTGCAACAATATTTATTGTCATGAAAACAAAAATTCTGTGACACTATCAATTGTCACAAATAAATTTATCAGTGATGATTTATTAATATTATTACTGCATTCCCAAATAATAGCTAATACAAATGGCTGTTACAAATACAATATATAAAATCATTCATATTTTCAAACACCATATTCACAGGAGATATTTTATAATTAGCTGATATATATATATATATATATATATATATATATATATATATATATATATATATATATAATGTACAATAGAAAAATAAAATTCATCACATAAACATGCTAAAATATTCAAAAGAAAAATGATCCAGTCTTGCACAAATTGTAACTTGTTTTTGTTTGAAGCAGAGTATTAAATCCATATAAACACATAAAAATTAATTTTTTGATTGTGACCTGCCGGTGAACAGCCGGTTACTCAAAAAAGAATAAGACGTAGTGAAAAAGTACCAAAACAACTGAAGCCTACATCCCACTACGTGACGGGTTCCCTGTTCCTATGAGCCGTCGAGTGACGAGGGATTCCATCGGGAATTTCCGTAGCTACGGAGCAATTGCGACGGGATTCCTTTCCGACGCCGCCATTCGCTCTTGAAACATGGACTCAAACTCGCTTACATCTCAGCTCTAAGTTTAGCTCGTACCTCTTGCAGTTTTGTTTTCAACTTCTTATCTGACTCATCTACCTATGTCTTTAATTTCTCATCCGACTCAGCTGGTTCTTACTTTAATTTCTCATCCGACTCTGCCTGAACTTCTTCTCTAATTTTTTGAGTCACTTCAACCATCATTGTCTCTCTAGTATCACTTATAACCTTCTCTACTTGCTCCACCAAGCACATGAAGCAATATGTCATCACGAGACATCTGAGATTCATCATCTTGTGTTTGGCTCATGATAAACTCATGTAGTTTTTCCTGCAATTAAATAACAATAACTAAAGGTATTAGTAACAATGGTCAAAACAAACTCCAAAAATAGAATACAAATTTAAGTTAGAAAGCAAAATCTCAACCAATTAATGTGAAATTTATATGAGAGTGTACAAACATACTTCAAAAATAGAATATAAATTTTCAATGTGATTCAGTGTGACTTGATATAATTTCTACTTAATAAAGTGCACAATTCAAACTTCAGATAGATATGAGTATAATTGAGAAATATGTCTACTTGTCAGTCAAAATATCAACCAATTACTGTTAGATTTTTACTAGAGTATGCAAACTCACTCCTAAAACAGAATAAAAAATATTAAAGCTATCCATGGTAATTTGACATAATTTCTAATCAATTTAGTTCACAACTTATGCACCAGTCCGATACCGGTGCAGCAGAGAAAATATTTAGTTTGAAATCATTATCACAACCAATTAATGTGAAAATTTTATGAGAGTGTAAAAACATACTCTTAAAATAGAATATAAAATTATAATATGATTTATGGTGATTTGGTACAACGTCTACTTAATAAAGTGAACAATTCAAATTCCGAACAGATATGTGTAGAAATGAGAAATATATCTACTTGTCAGTCAAAATATTAACCAATTATTGTTAGATCTTGATGAGAGTATGAAAACTCACTCCTAAAACAAAAAATAAAATTTTAAATCTATCCAGGGTGATTTGATATAATTTCTAATCAATTTAGTGCACAACTTATGCACCAAGCCGATACCGGTGCAACAGAGAAATATTTAGTTTGAAGTCATTATCACAACCAATTAATGTGAAATTTTTATGAGAGTGTAAAAAATACTCCTAAAATAGAATATAAAATTTCAATGTGATTTGTGGTGATTTGGTACAACTTCTACTTAATAAAGTGCACAATTCAAACTCCGAACAGATATGGGTACAACTGAGAAATATATCTACTTATCAGTCAAAATATCAACCAATTACTGTTAGATTTTTATGAGAGTGTGAAAACTCACTCATAAAATAGAAAATAAAATTTTAAAGCTACCCATGATGATTTGATATAATTTCTAATCAATTTAGTGTTTTATTTTATGTTTTAGGAGTAAGTTTTCATACTCTCATAAAAATTTAACAGTCCTTGGTTGATATTTTGGCTGACAAGTAGTTATATTTCTCAGTTATACACATATTTGTCCGGAGTTTGAATTGTGCACTTTATTAAGTAGAAGTTATACCAAATCACCATAAATCATATTAAAATTTTATATTTTATTTTAGGAGTATAATTTTATACTCTCATAAAATTTCACATTAATTGGTTGTGATTATGAGCTCAAACTAAATATTTTCTCTGTTGCACCGGTATCGGATTGGTGCATAAACTGTGCACTAAATAGATTAGAAATTATATCAAATCACCATGGATAGCTTTAAAATTTTATTTTATGTTTTAGGAGTAATTTTTCATACTCTCATAAAAATTTAACAGTCCTTAGTTGATATTTTGGCTGACAAGTAGTTATATTTCTCAGTTATACCCATATTTGTCCGGAGTTTGAATTGTACACTTTATTAAGTAGAAGTTATACCAAATCACCATAAATCACATTGAAATTTTATATTCTATTTTAGGAGTATGTTTTTACACTCTCATAAAAATTTTACATTAATTGGTTGTGATTATGACCTCAAACTAAATATTTTCTCTGCTGCAGCTTATGCACCAGTCCGATACCGGTGTAGCAGAGAAAATATTTAGTTTGAGGTCATAATCACAACCAATTAATGTGAAATTTTATGAGAGTATAAAAACATACTCTTAAAATAGATAAAATTTTAATATGATTTTTGGTGATTTGGTACAATTTCTACTTAATAAAGTGCACAATTCAAACTCCGGACAGATATGGGTATAACTGAGAAATATATCTACTTGTCATTCAAAATATCAACCAATGACTGTTAAATTTTATGAGAGTATGAAAACTCACTTTTAAAATATAATATAAAATTTTAAAGCTATCCGTATTGATTTGATTTAATTTCTAATCTATGTAGTGCAGCTTATGCACCAGTCCAATATTGGTGAAGCAGAGAAAAAATTTAGTTTGAGATCATAATCACAACCAATTAATGTGAAATTTTTATGAGAGTGTAAAAACATACTCCTAAAATAGAATATAAAATTTCAATATGATTTATGCTGATTTGGTATAACTTCTACTTAATAAAGTGCACAATTCAAATTCCGAACAGATATGTGCACAACTGAGAAATATATCTACTTGTCAGTCAAAATATCAACCAATTATTGTTAGATTTTTATGCGTATTCAAACTCACTCCTAAAAGAGAATAAAAAATATTAAAGTTATCCATGGTAATTTGATATAATTTCTAATCAATTTAGTGCCCAACTTATGCACCAGTCCGATACCGGTATAGCAGAGAAAATATTTATTTTGAAGTCATTATCACAACCAATTAATGTGAAATTTTTATGAGAGTGTAAAAACATACTCCTAAAATAGAATATAAAATTAAAATGTGATTTATGGTGATTTGGTACAACTTCTACTTAATAAAGTGAACAATTCAAATTCCGAACAGATATGTGTAGAACTGAGAAATATATCTACTTGTCAGTCAAAATATTAACCAATTATTGTTAGATTTTTAAGAGAGTATGAAAACTCACTCCTAAAACAAAAAATAAAATTTTAAATCTATCCAGGGTGATTTGATATAATTTCTAATCAATTTAGTGCACAACTTATGCACCAGTCCGATACCGGTGCAGCAGAGAAATATTTAGTTTGAAGTCATTATCACAACCAATTAATGTGAAATTTTTATGAGAGTGTAAAAAATACTCCTAAAATAGAATATAAAATTTCAATATGATTTGTGGTGATTTGGTACAACTTCTACTTAATAAAGTGCACAATTCAAACTCCGAACAGATATGGGTACAACTGAGAAATATATCTACTTATCAGTCAAAATATCAACCAATTACTGTTAGATTTTTATGAGAGTGTGAAAACTCACTCATAAAATAGAAAATAAAATTTTAAAGCTACCCATGATGATTTGATATAATTTCTAATCAATTTAGTGTTTTATTTTATGTTTTAGGAGTAAGTTTTCATACTCTCATAAAAATTTAACAGTCCTTGGTTGATATTTTGGCTGACAAGTAGTTATATTTCTCAGTTATACACATATTTGTCCGGAGTTTGAATTATGCACTTTATTAAGTAGAAGTTATATCAAATCACCATAAATCATATTAAAATTTTATATTTTATTTTAGGAGTATATTTTTATACTCTCATAAAATTTCACATTAATTGGTTGTGATTATGAGCTCAAACTAAATATTTTCTCTGTTGCACCGGTATCGGATTGGTGCATAAACTGTGCACTAAATAGATTAGAAATTATATCAAATCACCATGGATAGCTTTAAAATTTTATTTTATGTTTTAGGAGTAAGTTTTCATACTCTCATAAAAATTTAACAGTCCTTAGTTGATATTTTGGCTGACAAGTAGTTATATTTCTCAGTTATACTCATATTTATCCGGAGTTTGAATTGTACACTTTATTAAGTCGAAATTATACCAAATCACCATAAATCACATTGAAATTTTTTATTTTATTTTAGGAGTATGTTTTTACACTCTCATAAAAATTTCACATTAATTGGTTGTGATTATGACCTCAAACTAAATATTTTCTCTGCTGCAGCTTATGCACCAGTCCGATACCGGTGCAGCAGAGAAAATATTTAGTTTGAGGTCATAATCACAACCAATTAATGTGAAATTTTATGAGAGTATAAAAACATACTCTTAAAATAGATAAAATTTTAATATGATTTATGGTGATTTGGTACAATTTCTACTTAATAAAGTGCACAATTCAAACTCCAGACAGATACGGGTATAACTGAGAAATATATCTACTTGTCATTCAAAATATCAACCAATGACTGTTAAATTTTATGAGAGTATGAAAACTCACTTTTAAAATATAATATAAAATTTTAAAGCTATCCGTATTGATTTGATTTAATTTCTAATCTATGTAGTGCAGCTTATGCACCAGTCCAATATTGGTGAAGCAGAGAAAATATTTAGTTTGAGATCATAATCACAACCAATTAATGTGAAATTTTTATGAGAGTGTAAAAACATACTCCTAAAATAGAATATAAAATTTCAATATGATTTATGCTGATTTTGTATAACTTCTACTTAATAAAGTGCACAATTCAAATTCCGAACAGATATGTGCACAACTGAGAAATATATCTACTTGTCAGTCAAAATATCAACCAATTATTGTTAGATTTTTATGCGAGTATTCAAACTCAATCCTAAAAGAGAATAAAAAATATTAAAGTTATCCATGTTAATTTGATATAATTTCTAATCAATTTAGTGCACAACTTATGCACCAGTCCGATACCGGTGTAGCAGAGAAAATATTTATTTTGAAGTTATTATCACAACCAATTGATGTGAAATTTTTATAAGAGTGTAAAAACATACTCCTAAAATAGAATATAAAATTAAAATGTGATTTATGGTGATTTGGTACAACTTCTACTTAATAAAGTGAACAATTCAAATTCCGAACAGATATGTGTAGAACTGAGAAATATATCTACTTGTCAGTCAAAATATTAACCAATTATTGTTAGATTTTTATGAGAGTATGAAAACTCACTCCTAAAACAAAAAATAAAATTTTAAATCTATCCAGGGTGATTTGATATAATTTCTAATCAATTTAGTGCACAACTTATGCACCAGTCCGATACCGGTGCAGCAGAGAAATATTTAGTTTGAAGTCATTATCACAACCCATTAATGTGAAATTTTTATGAGAGTGTAAAAAATACTCATAAAATAGAATATAAAATTTCAATGTGATTTGTTGTGATTTGGTACAACTTCTACTTAATAAAGTGCACAATTCAAACTCCGAACAGATATGGGTACAACTGAGAAATATATCTACTTATCAGTCAAAATATCAACCAATTACTGTTAGATTTTTATGAGAGTGTGAAAACTCACTCATAAAATAGAAAATAAAATTTTAAAGCCACCCATGATGATTTGATATAATTTCTAATCAATTTAGTGTTTTATTTTATGTTTTAGGAGTAAGTTTTCATACTCTCATAAAAATTTAACAGTCCTTGGTTGATATTTTGGCTGACAAGTAGTTATATTTTTCAGTTATACACGTATTTGTTCGGAGTTTGAATTGTGCACTTTATTAAGTAGAAGTTATACCAAATCACCATAAATCATATTAAAATTTTATATTTTATTTTAGGAGTATATTTTTATACTCTCATAAAATTTCACATCAATTGGTTGTGATTATGAGCTCAAACTAAATATTTTCTCTGTTGCACCGGTATCGGATTGGTGCATAAACTGTGCACTAAATAGATTAGAAATTATATCAAATCACCATGGATAGCTTTAAAATTTTATTTTATGTTTTAGGAGTAAGTTTTCATACTCTCATAAAAATTTAACAGTCCTTGGTTGATATTTTGGCTGACAAGTAGTTATATTTCTCAGTTATACCCATATTTGTCCGGAGTTTGAATTGTACACTTTATTAAGTAGAAGTTATACCAAATCACCATAAATCATATTGAAATTTTTTTATTCTATTTTAGGAGTATGTTTTTACACTCTCATAAAAATTTCACATTAATTGGTTGTGATTATGACCTCAAACTAAATATTTTCTCTGCTGCAGCTTATGCACCAGTCCGATACCGGTGCAGCAGAGAAAATATTTAGTTTGAGGTCATAATCACAACCAATTAATGTGAAATTTTATGAGAGTATAAAAACATACTCTTAAAATAGATAAAATTTTAATATGATTTTTGGTGATTTGGTACAATTTCTACTTAATAAATTGCACAATTCAAACTCCTGACAGATATGGGTATAACTGAGAAATATATCTACTTGTCATTCAAAATATCAACCAATGACTGTTAAATTTTATGAGAGTATGAAAACTCACTTTTAAAATATAATATAAAATTTTAAAGCTATCCGTATTGATTTGATTTAATTTCTAATCTATTTAGTGCAGCTTATGCACCAGTCCAATATTGGTGAAGCAGAGAAAATATTTAGTTTGAGATCATAATCACAACCAATTAATGTGAAATTTTTATGAGAGTGTAAAAACATACTCCTAAAATAGAATATAAAATTTCAATATGATTCATGGTGATTTGGTACAACTTCTACTTAATAAAGTGTACAATTCAAGCTCCGAACAGATATGGGTACAATTAAGAAATATTTCTAGTTGTCAGTCAAAATATCAACCAATTAATTTTAAATTTTTATGAGAGTATGTAAACTCACTCCTAAAACATAATATAAAATATTAAACCTATCAATGGTAATTTGATATAATTTCACTAGTCCGATAGCGGTGCAGCTAAGAAAATATTTATTCTGAGGTCATAATCACAACCAATTAATGAGAAATTTTTATGAGAGTGTAAAAACATAATCATAAATAGAATATAAAATTTTAATGTGATTCATTATGATTTGGTATATTTTCTACTTAATAAAGTGCACAACTTAAGCTCCAAATAGATTTAGGCACAACTGAGAAATATATGTAGTTGTTGGTAAAAAGTTCAACCAATTACTGTGAAATTTTTATGAGAGTATGAAAACACACTCCTAAAATAAAATATAAAATTTTAAAGCTATCTATGGTGATTTGATATAATTTTCATATTAAAATATCAGCCACTCTATGTGAAATTTTTGTGAGAATACAAACACAAAATCCTAAAACAAAATATAAAATTATAAAGCAATCTTTGGTGATTTGATACACTAAATTGCACGACATATATATATGACATGCACTATAACCAATATATGGAAATGAATGGAAATAAGTGAAACATAAAGTAGGATAATGTAAAAATCTACATATATTTCTTGTGATTTTGCATCAGACCACTGTATCTCTCCTTGCGCATTCAATTTGGTATGTTGTTTTAACCAAACATCATCTGGTGCTATTTTCTCACCCGTTATTGGATCCCTCTGTTTTTATGAGACATGTATTATTACGCTATAATCAAAATATTTGTAGACCAATGAAGATATGATTTATATTATCATAGTATAAATTTTAATTTACTTACAGTTGTTTTTTCAATCTCCGCAAATGATTTGGTTCCACAGTAATATTAATACCTTTTTTGTTACATTTAACTTAAAAATATGATATCTTTCCAATATGCAATTGCTTCTGTTTAACTTTTCAACAATAATAAAAAATTCCTAAAATAAAAAAACCTTCCTTATATATATATATATTTTGCCCTTCTCTCTACGTGCTCTTATCTCAACAAATTTAGTCATTAGTGCTTAAGGTATTCAGAATGCTTTTTTGTTTAATTCATTGTTATCTATATCTAATCTAACTTTTATTTTCTACTTGTAGAATAATTTGCATTTGTGAAGCAAAAGCCACAAGATTAAAATTTTTGAAAGCCTTCTTCACAGTTTGAAGTTCTTCCAGTATCATTCTTAAAAAAAAAAGTCTCTACACCAAAATTGCAGTTACTTGAGAAGTAGAATGCACAAAACGAGAAGGAGATGATTAAGGTGAAGAATGGCAAGACGAAATAAGGAGGGGATTATTGGACGATCCGTATGAGTGACTCGGTTACATAGTTCTGAACTAAGAAGAACTACAATTAATAAAACAGTGAGAAGTGGATTAAGAATTGTTATGAAGACTCACTTCACATATAAGCAGCAAAATGCTACAGAATCAACAACATTTTGCATAAACAAACCAAGCATTGCACATGAAAACAGATTATTGATGAGATAGGATAATGCAGACAAGATGACTAAGCAGTGTTGACAACTCGAATTAAATTATATCAAATAGAAAATGTGGATAACTTATAAGTAAGAAATTAGTAATATCATGTGTGAACTATATCAGTGAAAAGCCCAATTTTCAACTTGACATTCCACCAAATTGTCAAGATAAGTAATTAAGCACACATAACAATTACAACCAGCTGAATATCACTTCCTAAAATTTTGCATGGTCAATTTATTCTGGTTCCACGAATAAGAACAACTAACATAAAGGATGCATCTGGTATAAATCAACATAACAATTTATCCTTTCAATCTTGCTCCAGAAAGTTAAATGTAAATTTTTCAGAAAAAAACACACCTGCACAAGGATGGGCTACGGGGAGGGGATGCGCGGGGGAGGGGCTGCGAGGAGGGTAGCGGGGAGGGGATGCGCGGGGGAGGGGATGCGGGGAAGGGCTGTGGGGAGGGGCTGCGTGGGGGGGGGGCTACGGGGAGGGGATGCAGGGAGGGGCTACCCGGGGGGGGGGGGTGTGCTGCGGGGAGGGGCTGTGCGGGGAAAGGGGGGGCACTGCGGGGAGGGGCTGCACCGGGGGGGGAAGGGGGGGTGGGGGGGCGGCGAACAGCGCTGCGGGGAGGGGCTGCGCGGGGCGGGGGGGGGGGGCTCTGCGGGGAGGGGCTGCGTGAGGGGGGGGGGGGGCGCAGGGCGCTGCGGGGAGAGGTGTACCTGCGCGGCGTGGGAGGGGCACACCTGCTCCTTGCGGGGTAGTTGCGAGCGTACCTGATCCTTGCGGATGTGAGAGAGAGCACGCTGGCCGAAAGTGGGAAGTATCGATAAGATATTGTGAAGTTTACGTGAAATTTGTTGCGGCTAGTTAGGTTTTATATAATGATAATAATAACAATTGTATTATAATTATAATTCTATTTGTATTATAATTATAATAGATTTAGAGGATATCTAGTTATCATAGGATCTTGACAGATGGATGAGATAGGGTTTATATTAAATATATAGATTAACTTAAGAATTATAATTCTATTTTGTATTCCAATTACAATATAAAACAGAAATTATTTTATCATATGGTATCTTAATAAATGGCCGAGATAAATTTAGGTTAAATATATATACATTAGGTTAATCATTGTAATTCTATTTGTATTATTTTTATAATAGTTAAAGGAGTTATTATATCATAGGATATGAATAGATGACCAAGATTAGGTGTAAAAAAATAAATAAATAATTGAAGTCTCATGATTGTTGTAAGTTGATAATTTTATAGAAATAATTAGAAATAAAAATAATTTTTGTGACAATGTAATCCCTCACAAAACAATTGTTTGTGACCAATAAAAATAGTTATAATTGATTTCCATGTTTTAGTGGCAACTCTTTCTCGTTGTAATTGAAAATTTTGTGTTTTAGTTACAATATTTAATTTTCGTCACCGAAAACTCAATTTTAATGACAAGTAATTATATTTGCTACTAAAACATTTTATGTTTTAATGACAATATTTAGTTTTCATCACTGAACAATTAGTTTTAGTGACAAGTTTTTGAGTTGTCACAAAAATAATTTATGTTTTAGTGATGGTATTTAGTTTTCTTCACTGAATACTTAGTTTTAGTGACAATTATTTTACTTATCACAGAAAAACTTATGTTTTAGTAATGAACTAGGGTTTTCTTCACTGAATACTCAGTTTTAGTGATGCGTGTTTTCGTTGTCACAGAAAATATTTATGTTTTAGTGACGACATATAGTTTCTGTTACTAAATACTCAGTTTTAGTGACAATTTTTTTAGTTGTCACAGAAAAAATTTATTTTTCAGTGACGATTTATAGCCTTCGTTACTAAAAATTATGTTTAGTGACAATTTTTATTTGTTGCCACTGAAATATTTAAGTTTTAGCAACAAATTTTAGTTAGCGTCATTGAAAACTATTTTTTAGTGACAAGTTTTAGTCGTCGTTACTAAAATATTGATATTTTAGTAGCGATTTTTCGTTCTCATCACTGAAAACTATGTTTTTGTGACAAGCTTTTATCGGTTGTCACAAAAAATTATGTTCTTGTGACAATTATTTCTCTCCGTCACGAAAAACACAATATTTGTGACAATATTTAATTTTTGTCACAAATATTCAGTTTCAGTGACAATTTTAATACTTGTCACTAAGATATCGTCACTAAAAATACATTTTCTTGTAGTGTTTGGGACCTAGGGCAAGACAAAGCACAAGATCTGGACGGCTTTCCAATCTTTTTCTTTTGGACTTTCTGGGCAATAATCAAACAGGACCTCCTTAACTTGTTCGGAAAAATGAGCAGGGGGTGTGTGCTTGGACAGATTGAACTATTCATTCATAGCCCTTATACCAAAAAATAATTGCCCAAAATCAATTGGCGAGAACCGACCAATAGCATTATTGAATAGTGTGCTTATGATATTTTCATGGGTGTTGGCTTCTCGCCTAATTCCTCATTTGTGGGAGATGATAGGAGAAACACAGATAGGCTTCATTGTGGGAAGGAACATCCTAGATGGAGTGGTCATTACAAAGGAGATTATTCATCAATGCAGGAAAACCAGTATACAGGGATATCTATTGAAACTTGACTTCGAAAAGGTATATGATAAGATGGAGTGGGATTGTATAATAGAGATTTTGAGAAATAGGGGTTTTTGCCCTAAATGGATTAACTGGATCATTATTTGGCTACATTCAACTAAAATCTTCATATTAACAAATGGAGTTCCAAGAAAAGAAATTGTTTGTAAAAGGGGTCTCAGGCAAGGTGATCCCCTTTCACCGTTACTTTTTGTGTTGGTGGCAGGAAGACTTAACACACTCTTCACATGTATGAAGAGAGCAGGAAAGATAGAGGGGTTACCAGCCTCTCGCACAGTGACATGCACAAATTTACAATATGCTGATGATACCTTAATATCCAGACCTTGCAACGTCTTACAAGCAAGTACGATCAAATAGATTCTAAATTGCTTTGAAGCGTGGTTTGGTTTAAAAATTAATTATCATAAGAGTTCTCTCACTCTCACTGGACAAGTAAACATCACTAGCAGATTGATTGTGGGACTCTTCGGTTGCAAGGAGAGTAATTCCCCAATAAACTATTTGGGAATCCCAATCAGACCAGGCAAAATTTAGAAATCTGTTTGGGCTCCAGTTATTGAGAAAATCAGCAAGAGGCTGGATGGTTGGAAGGGGAAAGTCTTATCCATGGAGGGTAAATAGATCCTACCAAATGCAGTGCTATCTTCTACACCGATATACCTCATGTCCTATTTCACGGTATCACGATGGGTGAGACAAAAGATAGACAAACTACGAAGCCAATTCCTTTGGGGGGAACCCATAAACCAAAGCAGGAAATTCTATTTAGTAGCTTGGGGCCGAGTGTGTAAAGCCAAAAGGGACGGAGGTCTTGGAGCGTTGAACCTTAGGAACTTCAATTTGACTCTTATTGCTAAATTGTGGTAGAGCTTACTGTCCCAACCTAGCGGTATGTTATAAAGTTTGCTTCGGAGCAAATACGGTCCAAGATATGGATCCAGGAGTGGTAAAGGCCGGAATACACACAACATCTCAAAATTTTGGAAAGGTATTCGGAGCATCAAAGAGATGTTTTGGCGGGGAATCAAATATGAGGTAGGAAAGGGTGATAGCATAGCCTTTTGGGAGGACTCATGGTGTGGTATAGTACCTCTCAAAACCTCTTTTCCGATGGCTTATGAGGCATGCCGGAAAAAGGACGCTACGGTTGCAACCTTCTGAAGTAGAGGGAGATGGAGGTTAGGAAATAATGCGAGACTAGATTGGTAGGGAGTACGGGATACGTTACAACACATACGAATCAATGATAATGAAGATTTTCCGATTTGAAGATGGAACAAATCCAAAATATTTTCAGTAAAGTCGATATATCGTTTTCTTAATGATGGGGGATTAAGATCCAGCATGGTGACCCATATTTGGAAGACTACTTGCCTACTAAAGATAAAAGTCTTTCTCTGACTTGTAGATAAGAACGCAATCCTTACATGGGACAATCTCCAACGAAGGGGATGGTAAGGTCCCAGTAGGTGTGTATTATGCAGTTCTGATGTAGAGACTGCAATATATGTGCTAATGGAATGTTCTTTCACCAAGTTGATATGGACAGAAATTGCTCACCGCTACAAGTTCTGGATAGACTATGGCAACCACTCATCCATATGGATGATATTTCAAGCTGTAGGAATAAAACAAGAGGTGAATAGGACAGCCACTGCTAGTATAAATTGGAACATATGGATGGAAAGAAATAGAAATTTTTTTAATAATAAATCTTTTTGTATGGATAAATGTTTATATTGTATTACTAATGATTTGTTATTGTGGATAATAGATTTTGGATATTCAGGTTCGGGCCATTAAGATATTCCCCTCAGACTCACTGCCACACAGGCTCTGCGAGCAATACAGAGAGCGCTAGTTTCAGATATTGATGCGAGAGATGAAGCTCATGCTACTCTGGAGGAGGAGTAGATTGGTAGGATGTCTCCCGCTAGTATCAGTGTTTGCGGCCGCCTCATATTTTAGTTATTGCGAATTATGTAATTTTCAGTTTGTGATGATTTATATTGTAACTCACTTTTTCTTATGTATGGGTTTATAAACACTTATGTATGTTCTATTAAAATCATTTTAATAGAATGCGGGGGCATTAGCTTACCGTTTCGATTTTTAAAAAAAAAATGTAAGCTTTCAAATTTGATTCTAAATACAGATGCATTTTAAATATGAGTACCTCGATTTTTTTATATGTGTATGTATGTGTGCACGAAAAGATCAAGTCAGATAAGAGTAGGCAAGAACCAAACATGTGGTAGCGGCCGTGGGATATTTTAGTTATTGAGAATTATGTAATTTTCAGTTTGTGATAATCTGTATTGTAACTCACTTTTGCTTATGTATGGGTTTATAAACACTTACGTATGTTCTATTAAAATCATTTTAATGGAATTTGAGGGATATAAGCTCACCGTTTCAATTTCAAAAAAAAAAAAAAAATTAAGCTTTCAAATTTGATTCTAAATACAGATACATTTTAAATATGAGTACCTCGATTTTTTTATGTGTGTATGTACATGCACATGCAAAGATCAAGTCAGTTAAGAGTAGGCGAGAGCCAAACATGTGGCAGCGGACGAAACTGTTGGAGTTGAGGGCTGTTTGATGTTTCCATCTCTAAAATCGAACACTCCTTCATCAAGGTTGGCAAAGCCCTTATCATATTTGTTCATGTGGTAGGCTTCCGTGTCATAGATGTGGTAGTCTTCGGTGTAGAGGATACAGTTTCCTTGTAGATGATCCTGAAAATCCCGCACTTGTAGATGATCCTGAAAATCATTGATCCACTGAATCCCAAGAATTGTGCAAGCTTTCCCACACCCTTAACCTTGTCGATCCCACGCAGTTTGAACATCCTAAATTATTGGCCCCGATTGTCGCAGTGTTCGAATTTAGATTTAGCCAGCTGTGCAATAAAGAGCAAGTCGTGGCCATTGGTCGACTCCCCCAGGTACGTCCTCATTGGCACTGGTCAGAATGGGCACCACAAGAGTGTATCAAACCATGCAATGCACGCGGGTGGTGAGCCGCAGCGACCGTGATCGAAAATCTTGACCGTACCCATGTCTCCAGCCACACAGAGGTTCCCCTTGTGGAAGATCATATCGTTAAATTTGAGTGTCTATTAGGGCGGGAGTCGATAACAGTCCAGGAGGTGTCCCCAGGCCGTGCAAAGGCTAGCCGCTTGATGGCCCCGTAGATTACGCCCACCACAGCGGTGTTATGATTAATTACCTGCCGCATCGACTAAGGCATTCTTGCAAAATTCATTCTGCATCTCCCAAGTCCGAGTGGATATCTCGAATTCAGTCATGGGGTATTTGCGAGCGATGTATTGGGTGATGCGCCCGTCACAGTCGCACACCACGCCCTCGATGCAGGGGAGCGTGCCAGTGGGTGGGAGAGGGCCAATACGGGACGCATTGAGAAGGTTGGTGACATGGAGATTAGCATTGTGGTAGGTGGTGATAAGGAAGCCCTCCACGGATCCGACGACATGGTGGCCTGCAATACGAGGGATCAGGCGGATCGTAAAGAGCCTGTGCTCTCTACAAGAAAATGGGTTCTCAGTAACGATATCTTAGTGATAATTATTAAAATTGTCACTGAAATTAAGTATTTGTAACAAACAATAAATCTTGTCACAAATATTGTGTTTTTTGTGACGGAGAAAAATAATTGTCAAAAGAACATAATTTTTTGTGAACCGATAAAAACTTGTCAAAAAAACATAGTTTTCATTGATGAGAAAGAAATATCGCTACTAAGATATAATTTTTTTAGTAATGACGACTAAAACTTGTCACTAAAAAATAGTTTTCTGACGCAAACTAAAACTTGCTGCTAAAATTTAAAGATTTCAGTGACAACAAAGAAAAATTGTCACTAAACTTAATTTTCAGTAACGAAGGCTACAAATCGTCACTGAAAAATAAATTATTTCTCTGACATCTAAACAAATAGTCACAAAAACTGAGTATTCAGTAACACAAATTACATATCGTCACTAAAACATAAATATCTTCTGTGACAACGATAAAATGCATCACTAAAATTGAATATTCAGTGAAGAAAACTATACTTCGTCACTAAAACATAATTTTTTTCTTGACAAGTAAAATAATTGTCACTTAAACTAAGTGTTTAGTGAAGAAAACTAAATACCATCACTTAAATATAAATTATTTTTGTGACAATTTAAAAACTTGTCACTAAAACTAATTTATTCAGTGATGAAAACTAAATATTGTAATTAAAACATAAAATATTTTAGGAGCAAATAATAATCTTGTCACTAAAATTGAGTTTTCAGTGACGAAAATTAAATATTGTAACTAAAAGACTAATTTTTCAGTTACAACGGAAAAAAATTGCCAATAAAACATGGAAATCAATTACAACTTTTTTATTTGTCACATACAATTTTTTGTGAGGGATTATATTGTCAAAATTTTTTTTTTAATTTTTATTTACTTCTAAAAAATTATCAACATACAATAACCATGAGACTTCAATATTTTTATTTATTTTTTTACACCTAATCACGGTCGTCTATCCATATCATATGATACAAATACTCCTTGATCTATTATAAAAATAATACAAATAGAATTACAATATTTAACCTAATGTATATATATTTAAACTAACTTTATCTCGTCCGTCTTTCCAGATATATTATATGATAAAATAACTCCTTAATCTATGTAATTGAAATTCAAATATAATTATAATTCTTAACTTAATTTATATATTTAACTTAAACCCTATCTTAGCCGTCTATCCAGATTCTACGATAAATATAACCTCTCAATCTATTATAATTATAATACAAATAGAATTATAAATATAATACAAATATTATTATTATCATTATCTAAAACCTATATAACCAGCCGCAACAAACAGATTTCACGTAAACTTCGCGGTATCTCCTTTTCCCACGATCGGCCCCTCTCCAACTGATCGATCTCCAACTGATCGCGATATCCGTAATCCCATTTGGCCTCGCAAAAGTGGCTGCGCACCCCTCTCCCTCGGGAACTTCTAACAGGGCACAACTTTTTTCCTAGTGAGCCTAGATTTCCTAGTGAGCCCAGTTTCATTTCAGAAAAGGAGAGAATTTCTTAGTGAGCACAATTTTATTCCCAAAATACCCTTCAGCTATATTTTCTCATCTCACTCTTCTCTCGTCACTTCATCTCCACACCGTCCTCTAAAACCCCAAAACCCAATCTCTCCTCTCTTCTCCTTCCAAACCCGCTGCCGCCGCTGCCAAAGCCTCCGCCGCCGAGCCACACCCCGCCGCCGCCTTAGCCTCCTTCCAAACCCGTCGCCGCCACCGAATCCTCCATTGCCGAGCCACACCCCGCCGCCGCCTTAGCCTCCTTCCAAACCCGCCGCCGCCGAAGGCTCCTTCCAAACCCGCCACCGAAGCATCCGCTGTCTCATTTTCTCTCCTGATCCACACCCCCACCCTCCGCTGCCTCATCCTCTCTCACTCACTCGCATTACGAATCTATTTCGCTCGGGTCTCTCGATCGGATCTTCCTCTCTCTTGATCTCAGATTTCTCGGCTCACTGTAAGTCTCCTTTAATTTAATTTTAATTTTGTTTTATTTAGTTTATTCTTATTTGCTCTGTGACTGCCCTAAAACTAAAAATTTCTTGTTTGATCTGATAATATTTTAGAATCGGAAAATTCTAAATGAGTACATTTTTTTTTAATTTTGATTTTTAATATTTAGATTATAATTATGAAGAAAATATAATATTGTAATCGTAGTTGTAAAATATGCAAAAATTTAGTTATTTTTCTAATTATAGATGTTAATATTAAAATTTATTAATTAATTTAAAAGTTTAATGAATTGTCCTAATGGTTGATTAAGTAACAAAGAACGGTTTCAGTGTCTTTAAATTTTAATATTACACTATATTGTAGCAAAAAAATAAATAGATAAAATATGATATTTGTAGCAAATTATACTTTGTTACTACTTATTTACACATAGAAAATTTACTGTTTTGATAAAAAGCATCTATGAATGAAATATCTTTGTATTGCATAGATGGATCCGGCAGAATCTTCTCGCGTTCGACAAACTGCCTCATTAAGGAGGAAGAAAGCAGCATCTCGACCACAAATCCAACGCCCGATACGAGAGAGAGAATTCGAAGTGGCCATAGATACTGAATTAAATATAGAAACTCCTAATTTGATCAGGTATGATAGTGCAAGACTAGAAGAAGGGAATACTGATGCAGGAGGCTCTCACGATGATCTTCATGAGTCAAATTACCGAGGTCCAGTTGATTTATCAGTACTGAAGAGTTTCAAGACGCACGTTGCTTTCTTCGTTTTAAAAGATGAGGTAATTATTTCTCGTGAAAAATCATAAACCACTCTATTGTGTGTGTGCATATGTTATGACTATAGTATATATACAGGAACGAGATCCACTTCGATGTATTAGTCACTGGAGAAAAATAAGTGCATGGTCATTGTTGACACCTGAGCCAAACACCCGATTCATGGAATTAGTACGTAGGTCTTCATTATATCCATTGGTCAAATGCTCCTACCAGTATATTAGCGCTGTTGAGGTTAGCGCATTTGTTGAGAGATGGCATCCTAAAACAAACACATTTCATATGCCATTTGGTGAGATGACGATCACGTTGGATGATATTTCCTACTTGCTTGACTTACCTGTAGTTGGAAAATCCGTCTGCCAACAAGTATCAACAGTTTCACATGAAGCTGCTGATACAATTACTCATTCCTTGGGCGTCAGTTATTCTGAAGCATGGAATGAGCTTAATACGAAAGGCGGTGCATCGGTTCGACTGGATTGGTTAAGAGAAAAATTTTGCGGAGTTGTGGATACTGACACCAAACATAGGATTCGGTGTGCTGCAACGGCTTATTTACTTTATCTTCTTGGTTGCACGCTTTTCGCGGACAAGAGCTGTACGAGAGTTTCCATTGATTACTTACCATTGCTGCATGATCTCGAAGATGTTCATACGTTCGCATGGAGTGTTGGTGCTCTTGCATGGTTATATAGGCAGCTTGGGCTTGCTTCCTGAGCTAACGTTGCTCAGATTGCCGGGTATCTGCCGCTACTACAGGCTTGGATTTTCTCTCATTTCCCAAGTTTTATGCCGGTCACGAACCTATCATGTGCTGACGGTGAACCACTTGCTTGTCGCTGGTTGAGCAGATGGGATCACAATATCTCCCAATCACATGTGCAGTCTGTTCGGTCAAGTCTATATAAACTCACAGGCAACCAGGTAACATTTGTCCTTTTTTATATACTTATTTAGTTTGCAAGTTATATATTGGTAACTAATGTACTTCTTTGTATCCAACGTACATGCAGGTTGATTGGGATCCATATCGAAATTATAGAGAGAAATATCCGTTCAGAGAAATTACATTTTTTATGGATACGTTGAAGATTTTTAGTGTGATTGAGCCGTACCATCCTGTGCGTGTACTAAGGCAGTTTGGTCGTCAACAGTACGTTCCGCCTCCACCATTCTCAGCTTTACGTGAAGCACGGGGTATAACAGCCAATAGCTACGTGGTAAAGTACACTCACATTGAGGAGATGTGGAGAAATTGGCATGATCACGTATTGTATCAAGAGCACCGTGGGTCTAATGCTGACTACCCATCTGATTGCACGTCAGATTATATTTCTTAGTTCTCTAAAGTTTCACAGTGCTTTCTTGGAGTAACACCAGATGAACCCCAAGCAGAGGAAGGAAGTCAATCAACCCGGCCAAATGTCGTTGATGAGGTAATAACGATATATGTTCTTTATTTTATGTCCCATACAGTACCCAAATTATCTGATGCTTATTTTTTTTCCTTCATTAATATTACAGAGATATACATGCATAGAAATAATAATCAATCCATCACTTGCGCAAGGGGATAAGGCATTCAAGAAGCGATTTGGGATATTATTTAGTGCACTTGCGAAGATCAAAACCGTGCTAACTGGTTGCACTCAGCCAGAAGAACCACCAGAAGAGCAGGCAGAGGAACCAAGACAAGATCAATCCACTCTTAATGCACCCGATATGGCAATTATGACTCGAACCAGAAGCAGACGTCAACCCCCGAGGAAGACAAAGAGACAGTGATTAGATTATATGAGTTGTGTATTGATATGGATGATGTAAGGAACTTCAAGTGGCCGGTGTAATTATTTTTTGCAAATATTTTGATGAATTTGTAGAATATATGGTTTTTATTTATAATGAACCCTATAGGTCGCTTTTTGTTCGTTTAATATAAACACTACATTTGTATTTGATCTTATTTCTTTAATTTGTATAAAATCTTGTTTGTTTTATACGTAGGGGACCTTGTTTATAATCTTCACTATTTTCATTGTATCAGTAAATGTATCGCTGTTTCATTGTATCGGTGTATCCATGTTTTATTGTATCATTATATCGGTGTATCATGAGTCCTTGTATTTGTGTATCAGCAGTATCATTGTATTTGCGTATCTGGAGTATCATTGTGTATCGGTGTATTATTGTATCGCAATAAACGATGTATCAGTGTATCAATGTATTGGTGTATCAGTGTGTCGGTGTATCATTGTATCTTTTTTGCTTCCTTCCCTATATTTCGATAATAATATATAATTAGTTGTTAATATAAGTCCTTAAACTGACGTTAAATTCGGTAAACTAATGATATATCATTTTATTACGTAAATAGAGTGGATGAGGTAGCGGCTGAGGTCAAGCTCCTGTCCGGACTGTCAGTCCGAACTGGGGGGTCCGTTCGGACTGACAGTCCGAACAGATATGGGCTGTTCGGACAAACAGTCTGAACGGTCCAGACTTGTTCGGACTGACAGTCCGAGCAAGTTTGAACTGTTCGGACTGTCAGTCCGAGCAACCCAGATCTGTTCGGACTGTCAGTCCGAACGGGACAATCTTGTTCGGACTGTCAGTCCGAACGGCGCCCCTCTGTTTGGACTGACAGTCCGGACAGAGGCATGACCTGGTCTGATACTCCGCCGTTGCCTCACCCACTCTGGTTATGTAATAAATTGATAAATCATTAGTTTACCCAATGTAATGTCACTTTAATGACTAATATTAATAACTAAATATATAATCTTTCACAAAATATAGTGAATGAAGTAAAAAAGATACAATAATTCACTGACACACTGATACACCGATACATGTGTTTTGACCAAACTAATTAGTTTCGGATAAGACCGACACAACCGATTATACAAGAGACATACAAAATATTGGTCTCAAGTTATATACAACAAAATTACACTAAAATTGAACTCGTCTGCGAAGAGCAAAATTACATTACAACTCAATAACATCTTGTGTAGCAACCGAAGATGGTACAATCCCCTTGAACTGCTCAATCCGGTATAAGTACGGTACCTCCCATTCTTGTGCAATGGGATCACGATGTCGGTGCCAATTCAATGCAATTTGAGGAATAGGATGAAGTTCTTTTAATGACACCTAATAGTAAAGATGATATAAACATATATAAGCATATGTTGAGTTAAATCAAAGAAATGTTTAAGTCGATAAATTGTGCTTACAGGTACAAAGTGACAGTCCGCAACGAATGTCATGGTAACTTCTTTGTGTTGGATATTTGCGGCAGGAGGGGGAGATCTAAGTGGCAAAAAAGTAAGGCATTGCGCGTTGGAAATAAAAAACACCACTATATTGTATCGTGAAGCAACAATATGTCCCATGTCCGGCATCGTCATCAATAGTTGGCCTTTGGAAAATCCCGAAAATAATTCAGTGCTTTTCGAAGCTCAACAATTTGATCAATACTCCCAAACAATGGAATGTAGGAGACGTAATTAGTGTCAAGTTCAAGCAACAAATCTCTTCTGATTTGCATCCACTGATCTTCCCCCATACCAAGGCTGTGTGCGATAACCCGAAACCCGCAATTTCCGTCCGCCTTAACATCGCCAACATCAACTATATATGGCAACATAAAACCAAGCAATGAGTTTTCATACTTTAAATCGGGCCTGGGTACAGGTTTTAACTCCTGTTCTAGTAAGGACAGTCCGGTTATATTAGGAGCAGGATCCGGGTCTGCTAAGCATTGAAGCGGTTCTGCAAGAGTAGGAGCTGGTGGAATTGTTCCGCATGGTTTGCAGGGAAAACAGGGGACGCCTTCTTGGCAACCATTTTCGAGTACTGTATGCAACAAAAACTGAAAATTAACATAATTTAACATGAAATATTGAAAAAACTAGTTAGCGAACCTTAGTCATATGCGGCCTTCTTGGAATTAACTTATACGGTCTACGGGCACTGCGGAGAATCAATGCTTTCATTTGTGGGGAAGCACTATCAGAGCCGGAGGCTATTAGCTCAAATGTACACAGATCCCTTCGTAACGAAATATCAAGCTTCCTTTTAAGTCCAGCTATATGTCCGATCACCTTGGGCACAGGATCCGCCAATGAAGAACTAACTGGATTTGATATTTTCCTTAATTTCTTCAATCTTCGAGTCCGTTCTTCATTATCACATTTAATAAAGTTAAGAATAAAAACCTCCACATCTTTCTTATACCCGACACCATGAACAACCAATGCTTTACTCGGAGCCATATTCAGCTTCCGCCAATGTTGGTCAATGGAATCTAAGGGAATTGGTCGATTGTCTCTTTTGCATATTGCAATCTCATGAGCAAATGGCAAGTTGTGAGTTTGTCGAATGATGCAACCATATTCAACAGGGTTAACGCCCACAGACTCAGTTCTTTTTACTTCAGCTAAGATCAAATTCAATGCATGAATTAATACTGTGCCCCGTAATTCCTTAAATTCTGCCAGTATAAAACAGTGTTTCACGATAGTCAAACTTTTTTGAAAAGATGCCTTAATCTCAGTCAGTATGTTGAAGTTCAAGTAATGTATGTATATTTCTCCAACACTTTTCAAAATCGCCTTGACTAGTTCGCAGTTGTCTCTTCAATTTTGCGTGGGCACTTTCTGCTCGGTTGCTAGTCACATTGTCCCGATGTTGGCACATATTTGTCCAATAAGCCACAAACTTCTCCTTTTAACCATGTTTTAAGAATGTAGTCAACTGCTTCAGGTTTTGCTTGGAATTCGTTTGTTAGATTGCTTAGATTTGCATTGTACTCGTCTAGAGTATCAGATAGCATAATCAGCTTCCACATTAAAAAGAATTTCTCCCACTCAGTCTGTTGTTCTAATAGTTTCTTGCAGTTAGTCAAGACATTCTTATTTATATGCCATCTACAAAGAAGATGCCAGCTAGCCGGGAATATATGTTTAACTGCATTAACAAGCGATAGATCTCTATTTGTAACTATGACACTTGGATATACATCGTTCAGAAACAGTCCACGCAACTTGTCCAGTGCCCAGGAATAATTAGTTTCCCTTTCTTTTTCAAGAAAGGCAAAAGCAATGCAAAATGACATATTCGTTGAGGTTACTCCAATCATCTCTAGTAAAGGATATTTGTACCTGTTCGTTTTATAGGTACAATCCATGATAATAACACCTGGAAATGCTCGGAGAAGATCGAAGCCAACAGGATGGCCCAGAAAAGATCCGTTACGGATTTTGTTTGATCATTGCTTCGATGTCATTCGATATACTTTAATTCAGAAATTTTTAATAACAACTGTTGCATCTGCGTTCGACCGCCTTGTTCATTGACTCTAAATTTGTGTCGTGCATTATATATTGTTTTCATTGTCAAAACATTATTGGGATCCTTTTGCTTCAATGCTGTCAGTATATCTTTCGGCTTTACGTGACACTTCGACATTTCGATCACAACATTTTTCTCGCTTTCAGACAATCTTCCCGCATACGAGTGGCCTTCGAAATATTCTGCTGCAGGATGATTATGCACACCGGACAAAGCTGTTAGGTTATATTCGGGGCCCCCTATTGATATCTGTTGACCCTTTAATCAAAAGGGACATCCGCATTTTTTACTGCCCCTGTGGCCCTCATCATTCTTTAATTTTTTGAATCTTGGTTGTCCACCCCGTTCACATCCAAACCATATTCTCCTCTTATTAAATTGACCTCCAATATCAGATTTTGAAACCATGATGACAAATCCTGATTTCTTTCCAATATCGCGCACCCACTGGCAAAGTTCGTCTCGATTTGTAAAAATCTATAATCAGAATAGAGAGGATACATTTTTTAGTGGAAATATTTTGATTTCAATATAAACAGATTTTCAACATAATATCATACCTGATTTGTTGTGAAGTCCAAACCATAATCAACAACTAATTCATTATCGACTCGCATACTCTGCGTCGAAACATTACCCTGTGTTCTAATAATTTAACAATATTAATAATTATTAATTGATTAGACTCTTGCGGGATAAAACCATACTGAAAACTACTCTGTCTGGACTTTCAGTCCGGACAAAAAGAATTTATCTGGACTTTCAGTCCGGCCAAATTCTTATTGTCTAGACTGAAAGTCCGGACAAATTCTTTTTGTCCGGACTGAAAGTCTGGATCGAGTTATTCTGGCTTGACTTTAAGTCCGCACAACAACGTCAACCCCCGAGTTCTCGCACCGTCTCGACCAGAAAACTAAATCCAAAAACCCTAATTTCATTCTACTCAATATATATCAAAATCCAAAGTTATATTTGGAATAATTTTATACAAAGAAGATGGAATCAAACCTGAAGAGTGTTTTGATCGTCGAATGAAACCAACGATATCGTTGTATTCTCCATTGACGTCTCGTTCGACACAACTCAAAACAAAAACCCTAATCTCTTTTGTTTCGTTTTCTAATGAAAATAAACACAAAACAAAAAAAATAATCACTTTTAAACTTCCAAATTAACAAAATGATATAAAGAGATTGAAGAATAAAATGGGTTTTAGCCTAAAAAAAAAAATTAAAAAAACCTGCTAGTTCGTGCAAGAGGGCAGGAGGAAGCGGGAGAGGGAAGAAGGGTAAGATGGGAAAATTTTTTAGAGGGCAAAGTTGATATATATGGTTAACTTTAACTGGGCTCACTAGGAAAAAACTTGTGCCCCTTTAGAAGTTCCCCTCTCCCTTCGATCCGTAGTGAACAGCACGCGTTCGGCCCCAAATTCGAAGTGAAATTTGATCTGTAGTGACCTGCACCCAATCTGCAATGACCTACAGCCCCGCTATGACCTACAGCCCCTATCTGCAGTGACCTACAGCCCTGCGCACGTGCCCGTACTGCTCCGATCCGTAGGGAACTTCCTCTGTGTGCGCTCGCTTTGCTCCGATCCGTAGGGAACTGCCCCTGCGCACGTCCACTCTACCTCCGATCTGTAGTGACCTGCACCCGCGTGTGCTCGCACTGCTCCGATCTGCAGGGAACTACCCCTTTGCATGTTGGCTCTGCCTCCGATCTGCAATGACCTGCACCCACGCGCGCCTGCACTGCTCTGATCCATAGGGAACTGCCCTTGCACGCACCGGCTCTGCCTCCGATCTGCAGTGACCTGCACCCGCGCGCGTTCGCACTGCCTTCGATCAGTAGGGAACTGCCCCCGTGTGCGCACGCTCTGCATCTGATCCACAGGGAACTGCGCCGTGCGCCTTCTTTTCGAAGCAACACATGATCTCCCTCAGGTCTCTCCCTCAGATCCGCAAGGAACACCGGGCGCGCCCCCTCAGATCCACAAGGAGCAGCTATCTAGGTTCGGCCACTCTCCAATAGATCCGCGAGGAGTCGCTAGGTATGAAGTCACACTAAAATAATTATGCCTTAGTATCAGCTCGAATCCACAATTTATAAGTAGATGGTTTTTGAATTCAAAGGATTAAGAATATCTAGACGTCCAAACTATATCCCTTTCTATGTTACATTCCTCTCATGTGTACCCTTTTTGTTTTCCTTATTCCTTTCAGCAGTGGGAAAAATCCACAGGAATTTTAGTTTAGTAGTACAAAAGATCATGACAAATAGATAACAAAATATAGATAATGAGATCCAACAATGTTATCATGAATATAGTTTATGATAGAAGCTAAAGAAATATATAAAAAAATTTAGATTTGGCATCAAATGCACTTGCAAAACTAGAATTTATTTGATACTGGAATTTGTGACTAGAATTTGTAAACTAGAATTTGTAATTGAAATTTGTAAACTTGAATTTGTAACTGGAATTTTAAACTAAAATTTGTAAACTGGAATTTGTAACTGGAATTTAAACTGGAATTTATAAATTGGAATTTGTAACTGGAATTTTAAGCTAGAATTTATAAACTGGAATTTGTAACTGGAATTTGTAAACTGGAATTTAAAGCAATGCTGCATGATCACAGCAGTTAAAGCTGCAGTCTTCTTTTATGTCGTCGGTTTTCTGCTTATATATTGAATAATTTGACAGTAGAATAAATTCACTCCATTCTTGAAAAATAAGAGGAAACAGATTATTTCAACTATGCTTATATATCACTTGCTCTTTAAGAAACATCTAAAATGTAGAATCGTTAGATAACTACCATAAACAAAATAGATCATTATTTTGCAAAACAAAGTCGAAAGCTATAGTTTGGTTGCATGATTGATAGATGGATGCTGTCTTTTTTAATCTACTTTTTAAAGTAGAATTTTTATTAGATAATCCTTCGTGTGCATCCTATAAATAACTTTTTTGACTTTGTATATGTGAATTACAACTGTATTTAACCTGTTTGTTTGCTTGTTGACTTGCAAATCTGTGATCTTATAGTTGTATATAACTGCTTTTAAGCTAATGTTGAAATTGAGAAAACTTCTTAATTATATTTGCTTTCTTAGTGTACGAATTTTAGAATTACCTTAAAAAAATTGTTGTTTTGTGCATTCTACTTGTCAAGGAACTGCAATTTTGGTGTAGAGACTTTAAAAAATGATACTGAAATAACTTCAAACTTTGAAGAAGGCTTTCAACATATTTTAATCTTATGGCTTTTGCTTCACAAATACAAATTATTCTGCAAATAGAGTATTATGATAGTAAAAAAAAAAAAAAAAATCAAAGTATCCAAAAAAAATGAGATTTTAATTTTGAGTATAAATTTAATATTTTTTATTACATTATTTAGTTTATCCAACTT